>ML296216.1:0-11244 GCA_005239495.1 Nicotiana undulata
TAATATTATTATTTTTCTGTTGTGAAACAATTGAAGTGATTGGAAATGTTCAGTGAGGTTTTTTTTTAGAGCTACTAGTGTGGGATGTTTCTTTCATAAGGTTTGACACTAATGAATTCGAGAAAGGTTCAGTAGAGGTTGGAAGGTTAATTGGTTTTATTCTGTTATGTTGTTGTTATAAATGTCAAAGTGTTGTGTACGTTGGCTTGTCTAGCGGGTTCAACGTTAGACGCAGTCACGGCCTGAAAGGTGGGATTTCGGGTCGTGACATAGCCAATGCATCGGCGAACTCATTCTAGATTCTGGGAACGTGCCGAAATTCAATCTTTGTGAACCTCTTTCTCAATTCCTGCACACGGTGTAGGTATGGCAGTATTTTGGAATTCTTGGTCGCCCATTATCCTAGGACTTGGTGTATCAATAAATCTGAATCACCAATCACTAATAATTCCTGAACATTCATGTCGATAGCCAAGTTGAGCCCCAGGATGCAGGCCTCATATTCAGCCATGTTGTTGGTGCAGGGGAACCTGAGTTTGGCGGATACTGGGTAGTGCTGACCGGTTTCTGAAATTAAGACTGCTCCAATACCCACGCCTTTGAAGTTTGCAGCCCTATCAAAGAACATCCTCCATCTATCATAGGATTCTGCAATGTCCTCTCCTACGAATGACACTTCTTCATCGGGGAAATACGTTTTCAATGGTTCGTATTCTCCGTCCACAGGATTTTCAGCAAGATGATCAGCTAATGCTTGTCCCTTGACCGCCTTCTAAGTTGCGTAAATGATGTTGAACTCACTTAACAGGATCTGCCATTTAGCTAGCTTGCCAGTGGGCATGGGCTTCTGAAAGATATACTTTAGCGGATCCATCCTCGATATGAGGTACGTTGTGTAGGCATAGTAATAAT
Organism: Nicotiana undulata; assembly: GCA_005239495.1. Classification (NCBI taxonomy): domain Eukaryota; kingdom Viridiplantae; phylum Streptophyta; class Magnoliopsida; order Solanales; family Solanaceae; genus Nicotiana; species Nicotiana undulata. Next base: position 913 of record ML296216.1, read on the forward strand.
GCCTCAGCTTCTGTGCGACCCAAGTCAAAGCACAACAGGTGCGTTCTAATAGATAATATCGGGCCTCATATGGAGTAAACTTCTTGCTGAGGTAGTAAATTGCTTGCTCTTTCCTCCCTGTTTTGTCATGTTGCCCGAGAACACAACCAAAATCTCTATCTAACACAGCAAGGTAGAGTAATAAAGGTCTACCCGGCTCTGGAGGTACCAAGACTGGTGGTGTTGAGAGGTACTCTTTGATTCTGTCGAAGGCCTTTTGACAATCCTCAGTCCATTTGGTGGCAGCATCCTTTCTTAGCATTTTGAAAATCGGTTCACAAACGACAGTGGACTGGGCTATGAACTGGATGATATAATTGAGCCTTCCCAGAAAGCTCATAACATCCTTCTTGTTCCTTGGTGGCGGCAATTCTTGGATGGCTTTGACCTTTGATGGATCTAGCTCTATTCCTCGACGACTGACAATGAATCCTAGCAGCTTGCCAGCAGGAACCCCGAACGCACACTTTGCGGGGTTAAGTTTCAGATTGTATTTCCTTAACCTGTTGAAGAACTTTCTCAAATCTTCCATGTGATCAGCAACTTTCTTTGATTTGATGATGACGTCGTCCACATATACCTCGATCTCCTTGTGAATCATATCATGGAATATAGTAGTCATGGCTCTCATGTAAGTGGCCCCTGCATTCTTCAGACCGAATGGCATCATCTTGTAGCGATACACTCCCCACGGCATAATGAAGGCCGTTTTCTCAGCATCTTCCTCGTCCATCCAAATCTGATGGTAACCAGCAAAACAATCTACAAAGGACTACAGCTCGTGCTTGGCACAGTTGTCAATTAAGATGTGTATGTTCGGTAGGGGGAAGTCGTCAACGCAGACTCTGACCTTCCCATCTTTCTTTGGTACATGCACAATGTTGGCTAACCATGTAGGATATTCGACCACACGGAGAACCCCGGCGTTGATCTGCTTGGTGACCTCTTCTTTGATTTTCAAGCTCATGTCCGGTTTGAACTTCCTGAGCTTTTCCTTCACTGGTGGGCATGTTGGATTGGTTGGAAGCTTGTGGGCCACAATAGATGTATTGAGGTCAGTCATGCCATCATATGACCAGGCGAATATGTCCTCATATTCCCTTAAGAATTCCGTATATTCCTCCCTTTCTAACGGCGACAGATGAATGTTGATGCATGTTTCTTTGACGTTCTCTGTGTTTCCCAGGTTGACGACCTCAGTCTCGCCAAGTTAGACTTAGGTCTATTCTCAAAGTTCTCAACCTCTTTAATAATATCCTCAGTTATATCATCCTCGTCTAACTCGGAATCCGTTTGGTACGTTGCCTCGTTGCAGGTCACAGTCGTCAGTTCATCGAGATAAGTAATAGTAATGTTGTGTAAATAAAGTAATGGAGAGGAAAACAGTAGCAAGTAAATATAAGATTTATAGAGAAACTGGAAATGCTTTGATAAATTAAATAATTGTTTGAACATGGGAGCTCTTTCTTGCAGAAATTAAAAATGCGAAAAGGAAGAAAATTCTTTAAATAAATAAATTGTAAATAATGCTTGTTTTGTTAGCCTTGCTACCCCGAGGCTCGACGGGATTTGGTTGTCCTGACGGACCAATTGTTGAGATATGATCCCTTTCTTACGACTTTTATAGAAGGGCCTTCCTCCCTCTCCTCCTAGAGAATGACACAACAGTCCATATCCTCATCATCCAGAAATAGATCCCTCATTGCCGCTAGCGCTTCCTCCTCGTCTGTACCATATGTGATGTCACCTGGCTGGAAAGTCTGCTCTATGTGAGGTATTGGCTGCTCCAATGGGTGGTAGGGTCCATGCCATGGTGGCGACCATTTCTTGAATTCCTTCCATGTGTACTCGTACCCCAGACCAAAAGTGGTGTTGTGCTTCTTGAGTGTTATTGGCTTTGTTATTCCTTGGAGATTCTTACCGAGCCCTTTACCTGGCTCGTACCCTTCCCAGTTCAATATGCTTTCAATCTTACTGTCTCACCACTTGTCCCTATCAATGGCGTTAACTCTTTCGATGTTGTGGTAGATTTATCCACCCAACATCCTTCTTCCATCGATGACCGTAGATATGGTTGCTACCGTCGCCATGAATTATTACCTCTTAGTGATTCCATTCGAACTTCACAGCTTGATGTAGGGTTGATGCCACGGCCCCAGCAGCGTGGATCCAAGGTCGTCTCAATAGTAAGTTGTAGGATGCTGGCACATCTATCACTTGGAAATCTACATCGAACCAAGTTGGTCCCATCTTTAAGCACAAGGTGATTTCTTCCATGGTGGACATCTGCGAACCATCGAAGGCTTTTACGTTGATCTCTCCTTCCTTTATCTCATGTAGACTTTTGCCCAATTTCTTGAGCGTGACCAGCGGACAGATGTTGAGGCTGGAACCCCTATCAATTAGGATCCTTGTGATGAAATGATCCTCACCTTGTACCGTGATGTGTAGTGCTCTGTTATGTCCCAATCCTTCGGGCGGCAGCTCATTTTCGTGGAAAGTGATTTTGTGACTATCCAGTACCTGGCCTACCATGTTGGCCATTTCCCCACTGGTGATATTGCCTGGCACGTATGCTTCGCTCAGCACCCTTAGCAAAGCACTCCTGTGTGTTTCAGAGTTCTGTAATAGGGAGATGATGGATATCTGAGCTGGTGTTTTGTTCAACTAGTCGAGGATTGAGTATTCCTTGGCTTGTATCTTTCTCCACTGATCGTCTGAACCTGTTTTAATGATGGGGGGACGGTTGTCGGCCTGCTTGCTAGACTCGGCCAAATGTTCAGGGGTATAAACTCTGCCAGTTCTCGTCATACCCTGTGCAGCGATGGCTTTTTCAGGCTTGCCTTTACCTTTCCTCCTCACTTCAGCGGCATAGTCCCACGGAATGGCGTCTGAGTAAAAGGGTGCCATTGTTGACATTGCCACTGGAATAGGTGTGGTCATTCTTATTCCTGCCGGAGGATATGTTATAGATGGACGGACTGCAATTTCGAGCGGTCGTACAAACTCGACTTCGATCGGCACTGGGGCCTTTTCCTTTGCGGGTGGTCTCGATTCAAACTCAAGTGGAATGGACATGTTTACCTCAGCTTCCTTAGATGGCTGCATCTGGACAACGATCAGATTAAAAGTAATTGCAGGCTTCTTCCGATCACCCTCTGCAATTAGCCCAATCGATCCCTCGGGATCCCAGTCATCATCAACCTCAATCATGTGGACACCACCCTTATGGTCAGGCAGCGGATTATTGCGAACATTAGGAGCAGGGTCCTTGGCTACAATTATCTTGTTATCTATGAGGGTCTATATCTTGTCCTTCAAGGAACGGCATTCCTCGATGGTGTGTCCGTTCATGCCAGAGTTGTAAGCACAGGTTTTGTTTGGGCTGACCCACTGAGAAGGGTTCTCAGGGGTGACCACGGGAATGGGTGTGACATAACCGGCGGCTTTGAGCTTTTCGTATAATTGGTCGATGGGTTCAGCTATGGCGGTATACTATTTTGGTGGGACGACGGTCGAAGTTTTGGACGAGGTCTTGGGAAGTTTTGGCGAGCAGGTGGTGATTGGTAGTGAGAAGGTTGGGAATTGTAGGCATTATAAACGGGAGCTGTTTGGGAGTATCTGGGCGAGGCAGGCTGATATGTGGGTGGTGGAGCTTGGTAGGTGGGTGAGGGTGTTTGGTATTGAGGTGAGGGTGCTTGGTAGGTTGGATCTGGTTGGTACGTAAAGGAAGGTGCGGGGTATACTTGGTATTTGGGAGGGGACTTGGCTTGCTGTGCAACCATCACGGCTCCTACATCCCTTTTCTTGGACACACCACCGGATTGCAGAGCTTTATAGGTAGCCTGTAAAGCTTCAAAATTAGTAACCATACCGTTTTTGATACCTTCCTCGATTCGCTCTCCCAGCTTGATGATATCAGAAAACTTGTGCCCCTCGACCATCATCAGTCGCTCATAATACTGAGGATACTGAGCTCGTACAAAGAATTTTTTCATTTGTTCCTCTTCCAAGGCCGGTCTGACCTTGGCGGCTTCTGACCTCCAACGAGTAGCATACTCGAGAAAGGTCTCTGTTGGTTTCTTCTTTAAGTTCTGGATGTAGAACACTTCCGGTGCATTCTCCGTGTTGAACCTGAATCTATCCATGAAGTCTGTAGCCATGCTTACCCAGTTAGTCCATTTCTTTGGATCCTGGCTGATGTACCAGGATAGTGCATCTCCTTTCAAACTCCTCATGAAGAGTTTCATGCGGATCCTCTCATCTTTTCCGACGCCGATCAGCTTGTCGCAGTAAGTTCTTAAGTGGACTCTTGGTCACCGGTGCCATCAAACATATCGAACTTAGGAGGTTTGTACCCCTCGGGCAGTTCGACATCGGGATGTATGCAAAGATCCTCATAGTTCAGCCCCTCAATCCCTTTGACTCCTTCGACGCCCTGAACTCGGTGGGTCAATTTCTTGAGTTCCTCGGCCAAATTCTTGATGAGCCTATCCTTCTCGTCAGACTCGGGTGTATGGGGTGCGGAATGAGCTAAGGTTTTCCACATAGATGGGATTATAGTAAGCCTTGAAATGGTCTCTTGTTTGATCCTGGAGAGGCGGAGTGTCGTGGTGACATGTATTGCATTGTGCTGGTGGAACTGGATCTTTGGGGTGATTGGATTGTTTGGGGATGTTTTGTGGTAAAGTGAGGTTCGGAGCATTTGGGAAGTGAACGTCTGGGACGTTGACGGATAATGATAAGTGGGCCAAGTTCTTGACTTGATCAAGTTCCTCTTGGAACTTTAGCAACTTCTTCTCTAGTGGAGACATACCCTCGTGCAGAACCTGAATACCTCGACCATCAGTGATCTCAACATGTTCATCCCTGTTGTCTTTTCTGGTGCCGCTTGCATCTGTCTTCTTAGTTTTACCCTTGCCTTTCCCTTTGGGAGGACTGGGAGGAGGAGTAGGAGGAGGGCCCTTTGATCTTGTGCAATAAGTTGTTGATTCCAGAGTGCACGAACTAACCTTTGGGGAAATGGGAATAGCTAAAGGAAAACCAAAAGGTAGTGAAGTTAGTGAGGAATCATAAAACATTGCGATATTTAAACACGTAGTGCGAAAATGTAAAGCGCGTCTTAAGTTGGGGAACCTCTTGAGCTCGAGGTAGGCCTAGCGACAAATTAATTTGGAGAACTTAAAATACTAAATGTCTCATTTTATTGATAATAAAATAGACAAATCCAACTTGACTCTAAAATGTCACTAATGGCCAGTGGCCTTATTACATCAAAAGCAAAGCAAAGACAAATCTTATCTATTTGGTCCCAGAAGGACCTTCCCCAGACTCGGCATCTCTACTTGCCTTGATCAACATTCCCATCTCGCGGAGTCCCGGCAGCAAGTAGGTCCTGGCTAGAATTCCCGTGTTCCCAAATCGAAAAACGGATAGATCACAGTCCCAGAATAAGGTGGCAGCCTCTATCACCATGTTATTAGGCTGAATGTCCAAGAGAGAAGGCAGGTTGCCCAGGTGTTTTCTGACTATTGTTTTGTCGCTTTAGTTCAAGTCTTCCCACCAATTCAGAAGTTTTGGGTGAATGTTGGTGACCATGCCGAATCTGGGGACCTCGTGCCTCATTTCTGCAAAGTAAACAGGTTAGGCCCTTACCCCCACCAGACTCGACTATTTAACATCAATAATTAGCATGAGCATTTAAGTTCTCCAAATAAATGCACAGAACGTGAAGGCGTCCTTTTGGGTTCCAGGGAAACCCAATGGACTTTGGATAAGGCTATTTTAAATGCTATTGTGCGGACAACACGTTAGCCTGGCTAGGTTTGACCATGATGCATGAAACATACAATAGAGTAAGGTTTCTATTGGGGTTTTAGACTGGTACCCTTGAGCGGACAACTCAAGGGGGAAAGGCACGGAACTGTCGACTGCACCGCTGATCGACTAGTTTTACCGCAAATACGCCTTTCCGAATTTAGGGGGTAGTAATATTGGAATAGCGCAACCACTCATTGTAACTGTTGCTATAGGATTTTTGTTTGGCACGAGTGGAATATGAATGCGGAGCATGATGTGCAATAAATATCATTTAAACAAATAGGCATGTATTTTCACGTTGAGGAAACTGGTAAAGAAAAGAAATACAACAGTTACAATGGAAAGCGGTTACAAAGAAAACATGAAGATATGTCAGTTTTGCTTAGACAAATAAATGCTTGCAGAATTAAACATTAATAACATGTAATGGGGAATAGGGAAGGGTGTAAGCATTTAAACAGAATAAAGGTCCAAATTCACAAGACAACCTGTAACTGTATAAGCCTAGGGAAGATCCCCAGCGGAGTCGCCATGCTTTCGCGCCCCCTTTTTCTATCGCACGGGTTAGGTACGAAGAGATCGGGTTTATGACATTTTGGAAAACTCCTTAAAGGAAGATGGTTTAAGGAAGAGTCGCCACCTAACGATGTTTATGGTGCGTTAGGGCACCTAGAGTTGATAACTCATAAACTAGTTTGCATTACCAGAGATTGGGTAAGGGCTTGAAACTATCCCAAGGGGAAGCTGTTAGGAACCCCTCAAGATCCAAAATTGTGGGTCCCAACCAAGAAATTTTGTGAATTTGGACGATGAACAAGTAGCAAGCAAGGTTCATATAAGAGGGGATTTCAAACAGGTGTAAAAATCTTTAAAGGTTTTGGGAAAAACATTAGAATAAACATTTGAAAGGAAATTGTCCTAGGTTTAAAGTAATACGGATCACATAAATGCAATACCCGGTATGTCACACCTCGAAGAGGGGCTACACGTGGTATTAGCGCACCGGTCATCATATCTGTATTCTACCCTTCCCGCCCCGTAAAGGTTACTTAAAGCGCGTGTGTTGGTAACAAATGCTTATTGCGTGCTATTACCCGTCCCATCCTATAAGTCCTGGAGGGTATTTAGGACTACTTATCCTACAATGTAAGTACTAGGCTGAACCCCTAGGTTTAAAGGAGAAAATGTTAAGCGACATACATAACAAAAATTAGGACTACATGTGGGAATACATAAAGGCATATAATAGGCTCACAGATCCCTCCACAAGTAGACATGTAAGTAGCACGTCTCAAACACAATTAAAGTCTCAAAGATGGGAGTTTAAAACGGAAATTTTTAAATTAAAACAGTAAGCTTCAAAAGGTTATGATTTTGGAAAAAACTTAGTAGTGAAAGCCAAAGGTTCAGTCATGAATGAGTGATTCAAAAGGATGATTGATTTTTCAGTAGTTTAGAGACAACAATAAGAATTAAGAGTGCGTAGCAGTTTAAACTTTTCAATAAAAGAGAAGATAACCTTTAGAAAATCAGTAATCAGAAGCAAAGCAAGATTTTAAATAAAACAGAGTAACTTCGAACGGGGGTGGCTTACTTTGAAATCCAGTAATTCAAAAATAGAGCAAGAATCAGTAGTTTAAAGGAGTTTTTAGTAAAAGAGAGTGAGTGGACAACTTTAAGAACCGATAATTTTAAAGTAAAGCAAGGATTCAAACAAACAGAGTGACTTTGTAAGAGGGAGGATTTGTTTTGAAAATCTATTCATTGCTGGGAAGACAGGAGTGAAAATAATTACACACAGCAAGGTTCTCAGGTCTCCAGAAGAGACTGATTAGCTTGATAGATCGTTCTAAACACAAACAGGACGTAAAATGATTGATTGGGTTTTAATAAGTACTAGGCCTAAGGTTTGACTAGGCGGGCGTATACATTGCCTATTTTGTTTTGAGGGTGAACATGCAGCATTTAGTTCTGATTTTAAGGATATGCGGGATAGTATACTTGCAGAAGTGTTTTAAACCACTTAACCATATTTTAGCGAGATTTATCAGATTAGACACATGCTAATTAAGCGTTCTGCAAAATATAACTTGAAACAAACATGTTGAAGGTAAGGTCTTAAGAAAATAATATCTAATGCACACAAGGATACCTAAAGACATGGTTTCTAAATGTAATGCTTATGAACTGCAGTAGCCTTACATTATAGCAGTTTTATCCCTTGTTGTGGTTATTAACTGTGAACAGGGCTTATAGAATGACAGGAACATAATGGACATGCTGAAATAAAGAGCCTACACATGATTTCTATTGCATGATATGCATGTCCTAAACAGGATGTTATTGCACACATAAGGATATAAATCCTATAGTCATGATTTCTACCCATTATTATACTAAACATGCATAGTCACCCATATTCACTATCCAGCCCCAAACATTCGTTTACAAGTTATTACAAACCAATAATAATGAATTACATTAGCAAAAGGAAAATAAGAAGTTACTTCTATAGGGAGTGTGATGACCAAAAAACTCATCCTAAGTAATTCTAGCTAAATCTGTGTTCCGAGGCCCCGAAAGCCTCCGTCAATCTCACCTCGATATGTGTGCACAGCCCGGGCGTGTAGCCGGGAAGTCTCTATGTTAAAATTTGATGAAAATGGAATTTTATGATAATTAAATGAATAAAGTTAACTTTGGTCAACATTTTTGGTAAACGGACCCGGACCCCTGATTTGAAGGTCCCAGAGGGTTCGTAGGAAAATATGGGACTTTGGCGTATGCCCGGAATCAAATTCCGAGGTCCCAAGCCCGAGAAGTGAATTTTTAAAGAAAATTATTTTCTGAAAATAATAAATGATTTTGAAAATGAATGATTAAGTGAAAACCGTGTTACCGGGCCCGTATTATGGTTCCGGAGCCCGGAACAGGTTTATTATATGTTATGTGACTTATCTGTGGAATTTGGTGTAAAACGGACTTAAGATGACGGGTTTCGGATAAAAATTGAAAAAGTTAAGCTTTACGAAGTTTTTAAGAAAATCTATGAGTTTGATGATATTTTGATGATTTTTTATGATTTGAAAGATTGAATAAGTCTGTAGGATGTTTTGGGAGTTGCGTGTGTTTTTGGTTTTGAGCCCCGAGGGCTCAGGTGTGATTCGGGTAGGTGTTCGGGGTGTTAAACCATGGGAAAACACTGTTGGTGCACATTCTTCTTATGTGCCCGCACCTGCGAGCCTAGAGCCGCAGGTGTGAGATCGCAGGCGCGACACCAAGTTCGCAGGTGCGGCTTCACAGGGGAGTCAAGTTTTCTGCAGGTGCGGCTCCTTCTGGGCCTAACCCAAGTCCGCAGGTGCGACCAATTTTCCGCACCTGCGATACTGCAGGTACGAGCTTTCCTTCCGCAGGTGCGAGATTCGTCCAGTGATTTTTTTTTTTAAGTCCAAAACAGACCCATTTCGGGATTTTTTATATTTTTCACCCTCTCCTTCTTCTCCACATCCCCTTAGCCATTTTTGAATAGTTCCATCACTAAAATCTCAGAGGTAATCGATTCTAACACCAATTCTTTCCACTTTTCAATCATTAACACTAGAATCTAGGCCTAAAATCATGAAATCAAAGTAAAAATTAAGGGTTTTGGGCAGAGTTAGATTCTTGAGAATTTTGGGTGATTCAACCTCAATTTGGGGTCGGATCTTAAAACAAATTATATATTCTAACTCGTGGGGTTATAGGTGATCAGGTTTTGGTTCGAACCTCGAGTTTGGACCAAGCGGGCCCGGGTCAAATTTTGGAAATTTTGGAAGAATACTAGGAATTGTATATTTAGGATATGGGATTGTATTAATGAGCCAATATTGATATTATTAAATTGATTATGATTAGATATTATCGTTTCGGAGTCGAATTCGAGAGGGAAGGCGGTATTAGAGGCTTGAATTGCATTTTTGGACCGAGGTAAGTGTCTTGCCTAACTTAGGTGAGGGAATAGGTATTGTGCCCTATGTGCTATGTGTTTTATAATGTCCAATGCAAAGGTGAGGTGACGAGTACCTATGCATTGTGTGTCAAGTATGCCCGTGAGTCCGTTTTGCTTAATTATTTGTTATTTCCTCAATGGTTATTGTGTTATGAAGTAGTTCATTTTGAAAAGTGTTTAACCGTGGAGACCTTCATGATTAAGAATTGTGTTGTGATGTCCTAGTGGAGGACCCAAATCTTTAAGTTATGTACTCGTAAGGAATTGGTTATAGCTGAGACTCTTGCCGGGCAAATGTGTTGATTTTAGTGGTTATTCCCCATGTCAGGTGGTTATGAATTGAAAGTTCGGTATTTGATTTCCTTGCCAAGTTGTTATTTATTGTTGATATTACTTGGGTGAGGAAGAGAGTAAAGCACGAAGGGTGATGTCGTGCCATTCATTCATATCATTCATTATTTATTTATTGCAATGTGAGGAAGAGA
>ML296216.1:11891-52204 GCA_005239495.1 Nicotiana undulata
TCCACATCGAGCTTCAAGGTATACCACTGGCGTTCGTGGGCCCTGGGGTCTCTCCTGCTATTAGTATCCTATTGTCTTATTTCTCCTTCCGTTCTAAAGACAATATTGTATTTCCTTTCAGACTTGTATTTAGTATTCTTATAGACAGTCCGTGAGGTTGTGACACCCCGGTTTTGGGATTTTGCGATGTTGTTATCTTTATTATTTCATTATGCATTTTTTGGAGTATTACTACATTTTTGCTGTGAAAATTTGAAGTGGTTCTGGTTATTTCGGTAAGGGTTTGAAAGGTAATTGCTTTATTACTGTCTAGTTGTTTTAAAAATGTCAAGGTGTTGTATACGTTGGCTTGTCTAGCGGGTTCAACGTTAGACGTTGTCACGGCCTGAAAGGTGGGATTTCGGGTCTTAACAAGTTGGTATCAGAGCTCTAGGTTGCTTAGGTCTCACAACTTACGGACAAACTGGGTAGAGTCTGAGGGATCGGTACGGAGACGTCTGTATTTATCCCCCAGAGGCTGCAAAGTTAGGATACTCCTCTTCTCTTCATACTCTGTCGTGCGTAGTATATTCTGTATACTGATCGAGTTTCCATTCTACTCTCTCGCAGATAGCGAGGACGCATGCTTCCCTTGGTTCCGCTCAGCAGCCCGACACTCCTGCTACAGCTCCTACGAGGGGTCGAGGTCGAGGACGAGGTCGTGCTAGAGGTCGAGGACGAGGCCGTGCTAAAGGCCGAGGCCGGGGCCGGGCTCAGCCTAGAGTAGCAGCCCTAGTGAAGGACCCTCATGTCGAGTCTGAGGAGGAGGTCCCAGTTCCGGCAGTCCCAATTAGACCAGCGCAGGTCCCAGAGGGGTTCAAAGCTACCCCAGTGCTTCAGGACGCTCTAGACCGCTTGGTAGGCCTTATGGAGAGTGTGGCTCAGGCCGGTCTTCTTCCTACAGCACCAGCTGGATCTCAGGTTGGGGGAGGGACCCAGACTCCTATTATTCATACCCCAGAGCAGGCTGCCACTCAATTTCAGACTCCAGCACCTCAGGCAGCTGGAGTAGCTCAGCCGGGTATTGTGGCACCGGCAGTCGAGGGTGCAGCTATATCAGCAGATGCTCTATGGAGACTGGACAGATTCACCAGGCTATTCACTACTACTTTTACTGGTGCACCGTCAGAGGATCCACATGATTACTTGGACAGTTTTCACGAGGTTCTTCGGAACATGGGCATAGTGGAGTCCAATGGAGTTGACTTCGCTACTTTTCGACTATCTGGCGCAGCCAAGACTTGGTGGAGGGACTACTGCTTAGCCAGACCAGTTGGGTCTGCATCTTTGACTTGGGCTCAGTTCACCGAGGTATTTTTTGGGAAGNCTGCCCAGCCTATACGACTTCAGATGGCCAAGGAGTCAAGTACTGATATTTCATTCCAGGATGCGGCCGATGTAGCCAGGAGGATTGAGATGATTTTGTCACAGGGAGGTGGTCAGAGACTGACAAGAGGCCCCGTCATTTTGGTAGATTTAGTGGAGCTTCATCTAGAGGCAGGGATTCTTTCAGTAGGGGTCATCCACACCGACCTTTTTAGTCAGCACTTCAGGTATTTCCCCATGCACCGCCAGTATCTATCAGTGCACAACCACTCCAGAGTTCTCAGGGAGGTTATCAGGGTCGTCAGGGCCAGTTTCTGAGTCCACAGTCGCAGCAGCCGAGATCTTGTTATACTTGTGGTATGCCAGGGTACCTTTCCAGATTTTTTCCCTCGAGCTTTGAGTGGACCCCAGTATCAGGGTTCACGTGCCTTTGTTCCCGCAGCAGGTGCACCCTTACCCCCTCAGCCAGCTAGGGGTGGTGGTCGAGGTGCCAGAGGTGGTGGTCAGGTTCATAGAGGTGGAGCACAGGCCGCGAGGGGTAGAGGCCAGGTTGCAGCAGGTAGACCCAGGGATGTTCCGATTGGAGGGGCCCAGCCTCACTGTTATGCTTTTGCTGCTCGTCCTGATGCTGAGGCTTCTGATGCAGTTATTACAGGTACGGTTTCAGTTTGCAGCCGAGAGGCTTCGGTGTTATTTGATCCGGGTTCTACATTCTCCTATGTGTCTTCATATTTTGTCCCTTATCTGAGTATGCCACGTGATTATTTGAGTACTGTTGTACATGTGTCTACACCGGTGGGTGATTCCATAGTAGTAGATCGAGTCTACCGTGCTTGCGTAGTAGTTATTGGTGGTCTGGAGACTCAGGTTGATCTTTTGCTTCTTGATATGGTTGACTTTGATGTTATATTGGGGATGGACTGGTTATCTCCCTATCATGCTATCTTGGACTATGCCAAGACAGTGACCTTAGCCTTGCCAGGAGTACCTCTTTAGAGTGGAGAGGGACTCCTAATCATTCTTTTGGTAGAGTTATTTCTTATATGAAGGCTCGGCGCATGGTCAGAAGGGTTGTTTGGCCTATTTGGCCTACGTTCGTGATTCTAGTGCTGAGGTTCCTTCTATAGAGTCTGTGCCCGTGGTTCGTGAGTTTCCAGAGGTATTCCCTGGTGACCTGCCGGGTATGCCACCCGATAGGGATATTGATTTTTGTATTGAGTTAGCTGAGGGCACTCAGCCCATTTCTATTCCCCCGTATCGTATGGCTCTGCCAGAGTTGAAGGAATTAAAGGAACAATTACAGGATTTGTTGGATAAAGGATTCATTAGGCCTAGTCTTTCTCCTTGGGGTGATTCAGTATTGTTCTTGAAGAAGAAAGACGGCTCAATAAGGATGTGTATTGACTACCGGCAGTTGAATAAGGTTACTATCAAGAACAAGTATCCTTTGCCGAGGATTGACTACTTATTTGATCAGCTTCAGGGTGCTATGGTATTCACTAAGATAGACTTGAGATCTGGTTACCATCAGTTGAGGATCAGGGTGTCTGATGTGCCTAAGACGGATTTTCGCACTCGTTATGGGCATTATGAGTTTTTGGTCATGTCGTTTGGGTTAACTAATGCCCCCGCTGCTTTCATGGAGCTGATGAATCGGGTATTCAGGCCTTATTTGGACTCATTTGTGATCGTGTTTATAGATGATATTTTGATATACTCTCGCAGCCGAGAGGAGCACGAGCAGCACCTTAGAGTCATCCTCCAGACTCTGAGGGATAGGCAGTTGTATTCCAAGTTTTCTAAGTGTGAGTTCTGGTTGAGTTCTGTGGCATTCTTGGGCCACGTTGTATCGGCAGAGGGCATCCAGGTGGATCCGAAGACAGTTTCAGCAGAGACGGGGAGGGGGTTTAGTTAGAGTTAATTAAGGAAATAAAAGATTTGGGCTGTTGATCTTATTTGATCAACGGCTCAGGTCTGATCGGGGCTGGGCCGGGTAGAGAGACGGTTTGGGTTGGGTCGTTTGTAGTTCAGGTGGGTTGGGTAATTGGTTTTAAAATGTGGCTACAATTTAAATAAAATGAGGCTAGGTGTTAAATACCCAATAAATAGATAATTAATTAATTAATTAAAAATATCTAATAATTGTGAAAAGATGAAATTAAGTTTAAAATAGGTAAAATTACAGTAATTAACTGATATTGAGTGTAAGAAATGCATAAGTTCCGAATTAAAATAATACAAAATGTCTAATTGGGCCATTGTAATTGAAATTAAATAAGACCCAATTGACTAATTCGTGAAATAATTGGATTTTAATAGATAGAAAATGATTATAAATAACATGCTGAGCTAGGAAGTATTTTTGAAATTATTTAGAGCATAATTTATGAATTATTTAGATATGAAATATTAAATAAACAGGGAGATAATTTAAATAAAAATATGGAAAATAGGGAAAAATACTCATTATTGCAAAGAGTAATTGTGAGAGCTTATATGCAAGTTTGAAAATAATTTGAGGAAAAATTGGGTATCGACAAGGCCAGGGCAGAGGACGAGCGCGCGGTGCAGCCCGAGCACCGGCTAAAAAAGAGACAGAGGATCCCCCAGCAGCCACAGTTTGAGGGGCACAGGAAGTCCCTACTATTACTCCAGCCATCCAGAAGACTTTAGATCAATTCTTGAGTGCCTTCAGTACTCTGTCCCAGGCAGGATTACTTCTGATAGCCCCAGCTACATCCCAGGCCGGAGGAGGGGCACAGACTCCCGCATCCCGTACTCCTGAGCAGAGGGTCCATATGGGGCAGGTTCCAGAGTATATACCCATGCCCCCAACAGCTCCAGTTCAGCATGAGACTAGGATAACTGTTCCTGAGGCAGAGCAGCTCCGACTTGAGAGGTACAAGAAGTACCACCCACCTGAGTTCAGCGGATTAGCTTTGGATGACGCCCTGGGTTTTCTTGAGGGGTGCCATCGCATTCTCCGCACTATGGGTATTGTGAGACGAGTGGGGTCTCTTTCACTACTCTCCAGCTGAGGGGAACAGCTTATCAATGGTGGCGTGCCTTTGAGTTGAGCAGTCCGGACGAAACAGCTTCACTTACTTGGGCTCAGTTCTCAGAGATGTTCCTACTTTAGTTTTTCCCTCAAAGCCTCAAGGATGCTTGGCGTGCAGAGTTTCAGCAGTTACGCCAGGGTATTATGACTGTGTCGGAGTATTCAGTCTGTTTCAGCGACTTGGCTCGTCATGCACCAGCTTTGGTTGCCACTGTTAGAGACAGGGTTCGAGGCTTTATTAAGGGGCTTCACCCCAGTATTCGGACCAGCATGGCTAGAGAGCTGGAGACAGATATTGCTTACCAGCAGGTCGTGAGTATTTCCCCAAGGATTGAGACTATGTTGGCCCGGGATAGGGAGGAGAGAGAGGCCAAGAGGTCTCGGGAGACTGGTCACTTTTCAAGAGCTCGTGCACCAGCAGCACGTTATGGTAGGGGTTTTGTGAGTCCCCCCATTCATTCAGCTCTTCCATCAGCCAGTGGTATTCCAGCTCCTCCTAGACCTCAGGAGCCTTATTATGCACCACCAGTATTTTAGGTGCCTTCAGTTCGAGGTGCTATCACTGGCCAGTCCAGCAGGCCAGTTCAGAGTCAGCATCAGCCGCCACGTCCTCCGAGTGGTTTTTTTTAGTGTGTTGACCCTCGTTATGTGATCAGAGATTTCCCCAGGGCTAGGAGGGGTGAACCACCTCAGACTTATCAGGTTCCACGCCTTCAACCAGGTCCTCCGGCTATCCTTCCAGCCCCAGCTGCTACCCCACCATCCCAGGCAGCTCGAGGTGGAGGTCGTGGAGGTCGAGGTCGCCCTAGAGGGGGAGGCCAGGCTAGATATTATGCTCTTCCAGGCCGTTCAGAGGCCATTGCTTCAGATTTGGTCATTACATGTATTGTTCCCGTTTGTCATAGGGACGCATCGGTATTATTTGACCCAGGCTCTACATATTCGTATGTGTCCTCTTACTTTGCTTCCCATCTGGGTATATCTCGGGATTCTTTGAGTTCCCTCGTCTATGTTTCTACTCCCGTGGAAGATTATCTTGTTGTGGACCGCGTATATCGGTCATGTTTGATTGTTATCAGTGGTTTGGAGACCAGGGCTGATTTATTATTACTTAGTATGGTAGATTTTGATGTTATATTGGGTATGGACTGGTTGTCTCCCTACTATGATATTCTTGATTGTCACGCCAAGACCATGACGCTGCCTATGCCAAGATGTTCGAGGTTAGAGTGGAGAGGTTCCTTAGAGTACACTCCCCGACGAGTCATTTCTTTTCTTAAGGCTCAGCGGATGGTTGAAAAGGGGTGTGATGTGTATTTGGCTTATGTGAGGGATACTAGTGCTGAGACCCCTACAGTTGAGTCTATCCCCGTTGTTAGGGACTATCCTGATGTCTTTCCAGCCGATCTTCCGAGTATGCCGCCCGATAGGGATATTGATTTCGACATTGACTTATTGCCGGGCACTCAGCCCATTTCCATTCCTCCCTATCGCATGGCTCCTCCTGAGTTGAAGGATTTAAAGGAGCAGTTGCAGGAGTTGCTTGATAAGAGTTTCATCAGGCCTAGTGTATCGCCTTGGGGTGCTCCGGTATTGTTTGTGAAGAAAAAGGATGGTTCAATGCGTATGTGTATTGACTACTGGCAGCTGAATAAGGCGACAGTGAAGAACAGTGTCACGAACCAACACCTATGCGTTGTGATGGCGCCGGACACCACTGTCAGGCAAGCCAACCCCTTAATCAGTTGAAATACCATCATGTTTAAAAACTTCAGAATCGTTGCCTTTATTGCTTTTCATAATCAAATAAATAAACTTTTGTAAATTAAACACAATAGGAAATCCATTTAATTCAATAAAACAAGACTCAAGACATCCCCAGAACCCAGTGACACAAGTACATGAGCAGTTTCTAAAAATTTATACATTATACAACTCTTGTCCGAGAAATAAATGGGACAAAAGCAATAGAGATACAATGTAAAGATATAGAAAGAAAGAGACTCTATCAACTGCGGAACGCCTCCGGATGAATGCAGCCCGAGCAAGTCTCCAAATTAATCGTTGAACTATGAAGATACATGTGCAACAAAATGCACAGAAAGTGTAGCATGAGTACATATACATATATGTACCCAGTGAGTATCCCGCCTAACCTCGAAGAAGTAGTGACGAGAGGTCGACTTGACACTCACTAAGGTCCAGCAATATAAATAGGACAGAATATGCTGAAAGCAGTAGACATGTGAAGGCAGTTAAGCAGCAAATATATATAAGGCACTGAAATCCAAATAAATTCTGAAAATAAGTAAATCAGTAATTTCCTTTCTTTAAATCCGCCGTGGCGTACGGCCCTCTCCCATAAATGTATACGAATACCTCTCAAATCCGTCGTGGCGTACGGCCCAATCCCATATATATTACAATTACTTTTCAACTCCGCCATGGCGTACGGCCCGATCCCATATATATTACAAATACTTTTCAACTTCGCCGTGGCGTACGGCCCGATCCCATATATTTTACAAAGATAAGAGTGGGGAAAATCACACATCGCTCGCGGAATGTAAATTGCGAAGCGGTCACATGCACACACAATATTCTTTCCTTTTCATAATACTTTCCATAAACAATTTCATTCATACTACTTCTCGTAAAACAATCCCTTTCATATTATTTTCTGTAAAACAATTCTTTTCATTTTATTTCCCGTAAAACAATTCCTTTCATTTTATTTTAAATTCCATAAATCTCAGGGAAGCAAAACTACACATAGCAGGATTTCATAACATACAGTTCATCACAAGAAAAACACAAGGCATGATGTGGGGCCTAACTACCCGGACATAACAATAATAGCCGCTACGTACGGACTCTCGTCACTTGGTGCGTACGTAACCCCCACAAACAATTACACACAGCATGTAGAACACCTATGGGGACAGTTCCCTCTTACAAGGTTAGAAAGGAGACTCAACTCGCTCCGAAGATTCATCACCGGCTTCTGAGCCCCTATGACGACCCCAACGGATGCGCAACGCCCCCAAATTATCCAAATAACGATAATTCCATGAAAGTATACTCAATTGATCATAACAAATTCAAATTACAGAGTTCCTCAGCCCAGCTCAATGAAATGACCAAAAATGCCTACGGGCCCACGTGCCCGGACTTCAAAATTTCTTGAAGAAAATCTCTACCCGAAGCTTTACTAATTAAATTACACAATTTACTCCAATATTCATGCTCAATTCGTGGCTAAAATTCAAATTTTCAAATTTCTAGGTTTTTCTTCAAAAAAATCCTAATTTTCCCACAATTTCTCATGTTTAGCCCATGCATAAATCTCGTATTTAACTTGAAATGAGTAGGAGTAACTTACCTTAACATAGATGACGAAAATCCTCTCTTGAAGCTCTCCAAAAATCGCCCATGGCTTTGAAGGAATGAAGAAAATGACCATAATCCCAGTTAAAAACAACACTGCACAGTTCTGACCCTCTATGCGATCGCATGAAGTCGTATGTGATCGCACAGGCCACCCAGATCACTCCTCTACGATCGCATAGGCCATTTCCAGCTCCCACCAAAATTCCTTCTCCGCGATCGCACCTCCCTCCTTGCGATCGCACTAGCCTACCCAGCCCTTCTCCACGATCGCACACCAACATTCGCGATCGCATAGTCCAAAAACCTTGCACCTCAATTTCTTCTCCGCGATCGCATAGCATTACCAGAAACACCAGAAAACAGCAATAGCAATATACTCTGAAGTGACCCGAAACCACCCCGAAACACACCCGAGGCCCTCGGGACCCCTTCCAAACACACGACTCAGTCCCATAACATCCCACGAACTTGCTCGAGGCTTCAAATCACATTGAACAGCATCGAAACGACGAATCGCTCAAGAATTCAACTTTATGAACTTTGAAATTTCTAACTTTCACATCCGATGCCGAAACCTATCAAATCACGTCCGATTGACCCCAAATTTCGCACACAAGTCATATTCGACATTACGGACCTGCTCCAACTTCCAGAATCGCATTCCGACCCCGATATCAGAATTTCCTCTTCTGATCAGATTCTCAAAAACCTTCATATATCTATCTTTAGCCAAAAGGCTTCAAAATGACCTCCGGGCATCCGAATTCACTTTCGATCGCGCGCCCAACTCCAGAATCACCATACGGAGCTATTCCCATACTCGGAATCCCAAACAAACGTCAATATCTAAGAAATGCTCTTCAAGCCAAACTTAGGAAATTCCTTCAAAAATGCTAACTTCAACATTATATGCCAAAATGCTCCCGGGTTATCCAAAACCCGGTCCGGACATACGCCCAAGTCCGAAATCATCATACGAACTTGGTGGAACCTTCAGATCCTTATTCCGAGGTCGTTTACTCAAAATTCCAATCTTACTCAATTTCTTCAACTTAAGGCCTCTGAAATGAATATTTTCCTTTCAATTCAACTCCGATCTTCTTGAATTTCCATTTTGACCATACGCACAAGTCAATATACCTGAAATGAAGCTGTTCATGACTTCCATCCGCTGAATGACACGCTAGAGCAAAAAATGGTCGGTCAGGTCGTTACAAACAGGTACCCATTGCCTCGCATTGATGATTTATTTGACCAGTTACAGGGTGCTAGGGTGTTCTCCAAGATTGATCTTCGTTCGGGTTATCATCAGTTAAATATTCGAGAGTCGGATATCCCAAAGACTGCCTTCAGGACCAGATATGGCCACTATGAGTTCCTTGTTACGTCATTTAGGTTGACCAATGCCCCAGCAGCCTTCATGCACCTGATGCACAGCGTATTTCGGCCGTATCTTGATACATTCGTCATCGTGTTCATTGATGACATTCTGGTATATTATTGGTCCCAGGAGGACCATGAGCAGCATTTAAGGATCGTACTTCAGACATTGAGGGAGAAGAAGTTATATGCCAAATTTTCTAAGTGTGAATTTTGGCTTGATTCTATGGAATTCTTAGGCCATGTGGTATCTTCGGATGGGATCAAGGTGGATTCGAATAAGGTAGAGGCGGTGCAGAGTTGGCCTAGACCTTCTTCAGCTACTGAGATCCGCAGCTTCCTCGGTTTGGCTAGGTATTATCGCCGTTTTGTGGAGGGATTTTCATCCATTTTAGCACCCATGACCAGATTGACCCAGAAGGGTGCACCTTTTATTTGGACTAAGGAGTGTGAGGAGAGCTTTCAGAAGCTCAAGACAGCCCTGGCCACAACTCCAGTGTTAGTATTACCCACCAGATCAGGGTCCTATATGGTCTATTGTGATGCTTCGAGGATTGGTCTGGGAGCGGTGTTGATCTAGGACGGTAGGGTGATTGCCTACGCGTCCAGACAGTTGAAGGTGAATGAGAAAAACTACCTTATGCGTGATCTCGAGTTGGCAGCGATAGTTCACGCCTTGAAGATATGGCGTCATTATTTATATGGTGTTCCCTGTGAGATATATACGGATCACCGGAGTTTGCAGCACATTTTTAGGCAGAAGGATCTCAATTTGTGCCAGCGTAGGTGGTTGGAGTTACTCAAGGATTATGATATCACCATATTATACCACCTGGGGAAGGCATATATGGTGGCCGACGCCTTGAGTCACCGGGCGGAGAGTTTGGGTAGTTTGGCATATCTTCGTGCAGCTGAGAGACCTTTAGCCTTGGATGTTCAGTCCTTAGCCAGTCAGTTTATGAGACTGGATCTTTCTGAGCCTTAACGGGAATTTTCTTGCGTTGTTGCTCGATCTTCTCTTTATGACCGCATTAGGGAGCGCTAGTATGAGGATCCCAACCTTTGGGCGCTTCAGGATAGAGTTTGGCAGGGTGATGCCAGGGATGTGATCATAGGTGATGACGGTGTGATGAGGATGTAGGGCCGGATTTGTATGCCCAATGTAGATGGACTTCGGGAGTTGATTCTTGAGGTGACCCGTAGCTCGTGGTATTCCATCCATCCGGGTACCGCGAAGATGTACCAGGATCTGAGATAGCATTATTGGTGGAGAAGGATGAAGAAGGATATCGTGGAGTTTTTAGCCAAGTGTCTCAATTGTCAGCAAGTCAAATGTGAGCATCAGAGACCGGGAGGATTACTTCAGCAGATTAGGCTTCCAGAGTGGAAATGGGAGTGGATCACCATGGACTTTGTGGTTGGGCTTCCTCGGACTTTGAGGAAGCATGATGCTATTTGGGTGATTGTGGACCGGTTGACCAAGTCAGCCCATTTTATTCCAGTACTGACTACATACTCTTCTAAGAGGTTGGCCCAGATTTACATTCGAGAGATAGTCCGGTTGCACGGAGTGCCGGTGTCCATTATATCAAATCGAGGTCCTCAGTTCACCTCGCACTTCTGGAGAGCCTTGCATAGTGAGTTGGGTACCTAGATAGATCTCAGTACAACATTTCACCCCCAGACGGACGGGTAATCCGAGCGCACGATTCAGATTCTCGAGGATATGCTCTGTGCCTGTGTGATAGATTTTGGAGGGTCATGGGATCAGTACCTGCCTCTTGCAGAGTTTGCTTATAATAACAGCTACCAATCCAGCATTCAAATGGCGCCATATGAGGCTTTGTATGGTAGGCGGTGCAGGTCTCCGGTAGGATGGTTTGAGCCGGGCAAGGCCCGATTGTTGGGTACAGACTCTGTTCAGGATGCCCTGGTCAAGGTGAAGGTGATTCAGGAGAGACTTCGCACAGCTCAGTCCAGGCAGAAGAGTTATGCGGACCGGAGAATTCGTGACTTGGAATTTATGGCTGGTGATCGGGTTTTGCTTCGGGTATCGCCTATGAAGGGTGTCATGAGATTCGGGAAGAAGGGTAAGCTAAGTCCGAGGTTCATTGGCCCTTTTGAGGTGTTGCAGCGAGTTGGGGAAGTTGCTTATGAGTTGGCTTTACCTCCCAACCTAGCGGGAGTTCATCTGGTATTCCACGTTTCCATGCTCCGGAAGTATCACGGGGATCCGACTCAGCTTTTAGATTTTAGCTTAGTCCAGTTGGACAAGGATCTATCATATGATGAGGAGTCTGTGGCTATATTGGACAGGCAGGTCAGGAGGCTCAGATCGAAGAATATTGCCTCAGTCAAGGTTCAGTGGAGGGGTCATCCAGTCTAGGAGGCAACTTGGGAGACCGAGCAGGACATGCGGAGTCAGTACCCCCATCTCTTCACAGCTTCAGGTATGTTTCTATACTCGTTCGAGGACGAACGATTTTCTTAAGAGAGGGAGAATGTAACAACCCGGTAGGTTGTTTTGAGAGTTAGCGCCCCAATCCCCTAATAACTGCTTCTCCCATGTCTATTTATGTTATTGGAACTTGTCGGAGCGTCGAGTGGTGAAATCCTGAGTGATTTTGGACACTTAGTCCTTAAATGTGGAATTTTGCTTTTAAAATCAGGTTGTAGCTAGAACTGTGTGAAGACAGATCTGGAATGGAATTCTGTCGACTCCGTTAGCTCTGGTGGGTGATTTTGGGGTTAGGAGCGTGTTCGGAATGCGTGTTCGAGGTCGGTTGTAGATTTAGGCTTGAATTGGCGAAAGTTAGAACTTTGGCGATTTCGGTTGATAGGTGAGATTTTGATATCGGACTCGGAATGGAATTCTGAAAGCAACACCAGCTCCAAAATGTTATTTTTGACCTGTGTGCAAAATTTGAGGTCATTCAGATATGTTTCGGCATCGAATGTGAATTCTAGGAATTTCATAAGTTCTTAGGCTTGAATCTATGCATAATTGATGATTTTGATGTTAAAAGATGTGTTTTTTATGGTTTGACCCAGTTTGAATGAAGTATTAGGGTCGGTTGGTGGTTTTGGTTGAGGTCCCAGGGGCCTCGGGTGTGTTTCGGGTGTTCAAACGGACACTTTTGGCCAAAAGGCCTTAGCTGGTTTTGCTGGTTTTTCACCAGCAGTGGTTTGCTCTCTGCGATCGCAGGTCTCACTCCGCGATCGCATAAGGTAATTAGGGGAGGCACGCGAGTTGTTCTTCGCGGTCGCAAAAGGCTATCCGCGATCGCAGTGCTTTGGGAAGATGGCCTCCGCGATCGCATGTCTCAGTACGCGATCGCATAGTGGATTTTGGTCTGAGGAATGGGGTCGACAGTTGTTCTTCGCGGTCGCGTGGCCCCTTACGTGATCACATAGCTTGTGGGCCAAGAGGTCTGCGATCGCAGACTTATTAATGCGATCGCAGTGAGGAATTTTGGGCGCGTGTCAGTATGTTCTCCGCGATCGCGTCTGGGCTTCCGCGATCACATAGACAAAATGCTTGGGCAGTGTTTAAAAACCCAATTCCGAGGGTTTAAGTTATTTTTCACCATTTTCGATTTTGGGAGCTCGGAGAGGCGATTTTTGAAGGTATTTGCACCTGGGTGATTTGAGTAAGTGATTTCTAACCTATATAGTTCAAATTCATTGACTCCAATCTTAAATTCAACCTTAAATTTCGAAATTTGTGGATAGCAAAATGGGAAAAATGGGAAGATCTTCATAGACCAAATTGTTGGATATTGATTGGGTGTTTGACCTCCGATTTGAGAAATCCTTATATGTTTAAACTCGTGAGTGAATGGGGGTTCGAAAAATGTAATTTTTACCCGATTCCGAGACGTGGGCTTGGGAGACCTTTTGGGAGAATTTCCTAATTTCGCGTATTAGCTTCAAATTAATTAGCTAATTTGTTCCCTTAAAGTGTTCTTTACATTATGCAATCAAATTTATTAGATTTGGGCCACCCGGAGTCGGATACTCGTGGCAAGAGCGTGGTACGGAATTGATTAGTGCAGTCGAGGTAAGTGGCTTGCCTAACCCTATGTTGGGGATTTTACCTTAGGCATTTTTAACTGATTTTCACTATGAGGACCCCGTGTACGTGAGGTGACGAGTGTGTGCACGGGTCATTTTTACACGAATTCCATTGTTCTTTCCATGGCATATCTCATTTTCATTCCTATATTACTGCCTACCATTTAAACTGAGTATTTAACTTAGGATTTAAACATGTTTACTTGCCTTACCTGATTTTTCCACCTATTTGCTATTAATTGAGCATAGCTTAGGTAGTCCTACCCTATTCTTGTCTATTATTTTTCCTGAACTATTTAATTACGCCGCATCCTACATCCATTCGGCATTGCATATTTAAATTGGGACTACGGACTGAGATCCGGGAGCTTTACCCCTGTACAGCATGGCATATTTAAATTGGGACTACGGACTGAGATCCGGAAGCTTTCCCCCTGTACTGCATTGCATATTTAATTTGGGACTACGGACCGAGATCTGGGAGCTTTCCCCTGTATTGCATTGCATGACTTCTGTTGAGTTATATGTTGTGCTGAGCCGAGAGTGTCTTTTACTCATTTCTTCTAGTTTTTCATAAATTGTTGCTTATCATTATTTCTACTGATTTCTCGTTGTTCAATCTTATAATTGTCTTATTATGTTTCAAACTCAGTAGAGCCTCAACCTGACCTCATCACTACTTGACTGGGGTTAGGCTTGGCACTTACTGAGTACCGAATGTGGAGTACTCACGCCCTTTCCTGCGCATGTTTTCCCCATGTGCAGATCCAGGTACCAGTACACAGCGCTTTGGCTAGGAGTGCCTAAGTAGCATTTCGGAGACCGCGAGGTAATTCTGCCGCGTCCGCAGAATCCCACGTGTCCCCGTCTACTCCATTACAGAATTAGGAGATAGTCAGATATACATCTCTTTATTTCGTTGTATAGAGCATACTTGTATAAAGCTTGTGATTGTGATATTCCGGGTTTTGGGAAAAGTAAAAGTTATAGCAGCCGAACGGCTAGCTTATAGTATTATTGTTTCTTTACTGTTTCTATTTCTGTTTTTGTCTTATTTCTGAAATGGTTAGGCTTACCTAGTCATAGAGACTAGGCGCCGTCGCGAGACCGTTCGGAGGGTAAAACGGGTCGTGACACAATTGGTGGTTACCCCCGGTCCCATTTGGGGGTAAAGTTTGGTTCTTTGTAAATCTCCAACTGACAACTTAGAAGCAACCTTGTATAAACAAATCTGGCTTTAAACTGAGTTAATACTTAGTTTTTTTGCCATAATATTAATATTAGCATGACTTATGATTTCTCGAGTTTTTGTTTTACTCTTAAGTGTTTGCATGCCTTTCGTCAGGGTTTTTGTTTTTCCCCTTAGTTCTTAACTTTGCATTGAAAAATGCTTTGATATTTCGTGTCTTTTTAAAACATGCACGATTTATAAAAGAGGGGCCTTTTATGAACGACAATTAATGAAGAAGACATCTCAACTTCATAATGGTGTAAATATACAAAAGAGAGATAGGAATTCACATGTTTTTCTGAACAATGTTTTGAAGAAAATCTTTGTATTATTCGTACTTTCGTAACATTTTACATGTGTTTGAGTATCGTCTATAACTCTTTCATAACTGTTTTTCTTACAACAGATTTTGTATAAATACGAGGGTATGAATTTTTACCCGTAACTATTTTCTTTTACAACAGTTTTTGAATAAGTACAAGGGTATGAATTATTACCCGTAGTTGTTTTCTTTTACAACAGTTTTTGAATAAATACAAGGGTATGCATTTTTACCCATAACTAACATTCTTCCCTTAACATAAACATTCGTTTACATTCATGAATATGTTTTTTGTAGGTTTCTGAGTCAGGCTTTGTGTTTTTGTCTTTGGCTCTTTGATTTTGCTCATAACGCTTGACTTGTTGGGAAAAATGGATCTTCAGGCTTGAGCTTTAACTTTTTTGATAGTCTTCTTTGCTTCTTCTTTTCCTTCCATACTATATAGTCCCCCAAGTGTTTGAGCTTTGAAGAATGAAATCTTGAGCACTTGACTATTCCTTTCTTGTGGTCCTTTTCCTGAAAAAGAAAAACATACACGACTCGAAGGTATATAGTTTAGATGATGACTGCTTAAACCTTTAAAACGTCCATCAGAAAGTTGTAACCCTAAATCGAGAATTCAGTTTCTTCCTAGTGTCTATGCAAGTCTAATATCATCATCTGGTGATGGGTTAGCTTTTTGCCTATCATCTAAAATGGTTAGTATAATTTTGACTGTACTAAAATGAAATCGAACGTAATGATACCTGACCGTGGGTATTCCTTTCCTAGAAGTAATACTTCTTCAAATGAACAGCATTCCAACTTGTTGGTAAAATTCTGTTATCCATGGTTTCCAGCTCATAAGCGCCTTTTCCAACAATGCCACGGACTTTGTAGGGTCCTTCCCAATTTGGATTTAGTTTTCCTGCACCAGCTTCCTTTGTCGATTGGAAGACTTTTTTAAGGACGAAGTCCCCAATTTTAAAATATCTGAGGTGAGATTTTCTGTTGTAATATCGTTCTATAATTTGTTTTTGAGCTGCCATACGTATTAATGCAGTTTCTCTCCTTTGCTCGAGTAAATCCAGATTTGTTCTCAACTCGTCTTTGTTTGTTTCTTCTGTTGCTGTTGTGAATCTCGTGCTTGGTTCGCCAATTTCCACCGGTATTAAAGCTTCTGAACCATAAACAAGCGCGAATGGGGTTTCTCCCGTGGCTGTTTTTGCAGTAGTTCTACAAGCCTATAATACTGCCGGTAGCTCTTTAGGACATTTTCCCTTAGCTTTTTTCAATCGTTTCTTCAAATTGTTGACAATGATTTTTTTCGTTGACTCGGCTTGCCCATTAGCCATGGGGTAATATGGTGAAGAAGTGATTCGTTTGATTTGCCAGCTTTGGAAGAATTCTGTGATTTGTGAGCCTATGAATTGTGGGTCATTGTCACATACGATTTCCTTTGGTACACCAAAACGGCATATGATGTTCCGCCATATGAAGATTTTCACTTTTTTTTCTCGCACTTGTTTAAAAGCATCTGCCTCCACCCATTTTGAGAAATGCTTTGTTAGTACAAGTAAAAACCATACATTTCCTTTGGCTGGGGAAAGAGGTCCTACTATATCCATTCCTCGTTTCATGAATGGCCAAGGTGACACAACTGGGTGGAGTAATTTTGCTGGTCGATGCATATTGTTAGCATATCGCTGGCATTTATCGCATTTTGCTACAAATTTCTCAGCGTCTTCTTCCATTTTAGGCCAATAGTACCCTACTCTGATCAGGGTTTTGACTAAAGACCTTGCTCCTGCGTGGTTTCCACAATGTCCTTCATGTACTTCTTTCATTATGTACTCTGTTTGATTAGGTCCAAGGCACCTTACTAGGGGACCTCCAAACATTTTTCGGTATAGAGTATCACGAACTAGGTAGTACTGTGCTTCTTTTCGGCGAAGTGCTTGAGCTTCTTCTTTATCTTCAAGCACGGTGCCATTCTGCAAAAAAATTTACAATTTTGTTTCTCCAATCCCAGGTTAAATTATTAAATGTTACCTCATTTTTATCCTGGTCGATTGCTGAGTGAAATAAGTGTTTCACAATAGCAATTATCTTTATTCGTTACGTCGGTAACTGCTGCAAGATTAGCTAATGCATCCGCTTCTGCATTTTCCTCTCTAGGTAGTTGCATAATATTCCATGATTGGAATTGTCTTACTAGGTCTCGTGCCTTTTCCAGATATTGTTGCATTCGTGTCTCTCTAGCAGTATAAGTCCCCTGCATCTGGTTTACCACTAGTTGAGAGTCACTTTTGATCATGATCTACTCGATTGAAAGTTCTCGTGCTAATTCAAGTCCTGCAATGACAGCTTCGTACTCTGCTTCATTGTTAGTTATGGGATAACATTTAATAGACTGTCTTATCTTTTCACCCGTAGGTGATATTAAAACAATTCCCAAATTGGCTTATTTTACATTAGAAGAGCCGTCAGTGAATAGGGTCCATATTCCTGGATTTGCCCCGTTGAAGATTTGCAATTCTTTTTCCACTTCATTATGCTAGTATTGAAATCAGCGACAAAATCAGCTAAAATCTGAGACTTTATTGCAGTCCTAGGCTGATAGATTATGTCATGTTTGCTTAATTCTATTGCCCATTTAGCTAATCTCCCTGATAGTTCTTAGTTATGCAAAATATTTCTAAGTGGATATGAAGTTATGACAGTAATTGGGTGACACTGAAAGTACGGTCTTAGCTTTCTAGTTGCCATGATCAGAGCCAAGGCTAATTTTTCTGGATGAGGATATCTAGTTTCAACATCTAATAAAGATTTACTCACGTAATAGATAAGAGGTTGTTTACCTTTGTCCTCTCTTACCAATACTGCACTTACGGCAATTTCTGCAACGCCAAGATAGACATATAACCTCTCCCCCTCTTTTAGTTTAGACAGCAACGGGGGATTTGATAGATAGGCCTTCAGATCTTTGAGAGCCTGTTGACATTCTTCTGTCCATTCGAACTGATTCTTTTTTTTAGAACTGAGAAGAATTTAAAACTCTTCTTTGAAGACCTAGAGATGAATCTTCCTAAGGCTGCAACCCTACCTGTTAATATTTGAACTTCTTTTTTGCTCGTAAGTATATCAGGTATTTCTTCAATAGCTTTAATTTGAGCAGGATTTACTTCAATGCCTCTATTTGATACGAGAAAACCCAAAAATTAACCTGATTTGACGCTAAAGGCACACTTTTCTGGATTTAATTTCATGTTATACCTGCGGAGGATTTCGAAAGTAATTGAAATATGCTGGAAATGATCTTCTGCTTGTGTTGATTTCACCAGCATGTCATCAATGTACACCTCCATTATTTTCCCCAGATGTTCCTGGAACATCTTGATCACTAGCCTTTGATACGTGGCTCCAGCATTTTTCAGGCCAAAAGGCATGACTTTGTAACAATAAGTCCCTCTCTTCATCGATCACCTGATTCTTGAATGGTCCATGCTTTCTTTTCATTTGCTTGACAGGCACGAAGGATGGGTCTTCATTTAGTTTATGAGTCATCACTTCTGGGGGTATACTTGTCATATCTGAATGGGACCAAGCAAAACAGTCTGCGTTAGCTTTTAAGTATTCAACTAACTTACATCTTCTGGTTGGGCTTAGCCTTGCACCTATATATACTTTTTTCTCAGGCTCATGCTCGAACAGTGGAACAGCTTCGAGCTCCTTAGTAGTTGTTTTGATATTCTCATTCTCTTCTGGTTTTTGAATGACATCAGTTCTGGAATCCATGTCTGTGTGTATTAATGCGATATCCGTGGTGATTTGATTCACCTTCTCTTTATTGATTTCTTCCGTATTTGTTTGAGTTGTTTCCTCGTCCTTTGATTTTTCCGCTATATCTTTTTTATTGGAATGCACCACTAAGTTGATGTTTCTTGAGGTCTGCTGATCACCTCGAATCTGTTGCATTCCCCATTTGGAAGGGAATTTAATTACCTGATGTAGAGTAGATAGTATTGCTTCCATATCATGGATCCACCGTCTCCCCATGATTACATTGTAAGCCATGTAAGTATCAATGACTTGGAATTTCGTATCTATGATAACGCCTTCTGCATAGGTACTAAGCTCGATTTCTCCTTTTGTTATGACAGTAGAGTTGTCGAACCCAGACAAGGAACGTGCTTTTGGAAATATACAGTTCCCTATCAACATCTCTTCCACAATTCTCAACAAAATGATATTGAACGAGCTACCTGGATCAATTAATACTCTTTTCACGTTAGTGTCATGTATAAGTAGAGATATTACTAGTGCGTCGTTGTGTGGAAACAATAATCCATCAGCATGTGCTTCGTCAAATGATATATCGTCAGCTTCCACACTTTCACGAGTTCGCTTCTCGTGAGTTATTGTGAACTTGGTCGTTCTTTTACAAATTACACCATTCACCTCCTCTCCTCCGTGTATCACATTTACTGTTCTCTTCGGAGATGGTGGCTTTGGGGGCTCCTGCTTGTTCTTCATATATGCATGTTTACCTTTGTCACTAAACAGTTCTGTTAGATAGCCTTGTTTTAATAAATGTTCTACCTCACCTTGCAATAACCTACAATCGGACGTTCTGTGCCCATGATCATTGTGAAATTCGCATCAGAATTCTGGATTCTGTCTGTTTGGATTCGATCTCATTTCTTTTGGCCATCGAACCTTATCACCCATATTTCTTAATACAGTAATTAGTTCAGAAGTACTTACATTGAAATTGTAGTCTCCAAATCTTACATTACCTCTATTTCGCTTGTCTCGATCCCTTCCGGATCTTGATGATGATGAGCTCGAATCTCTATTTGGCGGTCTGTGATCAGACCGTGTGTTTTCAAATTCCCGTCCCGGAGGTCCCATGTATGGATTGTACCTATTCTTACTGGTTCTCCTTTCTGATTTGGAACGTCTAGAACTGGTCTTGTCCTCTGCTTTTGATTGTGCAATGGTATCTTCTTTTGTTCATAACTTGGTGTTGTACCTGTTATAGACATCGTTCCATGTCGTGGCTGGGAACTCTCCCAAGCTTTCTTTGATCCTCCTCGTAGCTTCCGAGCTTTTATCATTCAAATTACTTGCAAATGCCATTGTTGCCCAATTGTCAAGCACTCTTGGTAACAGCATTCTTTCACGTTGAAATCTGTCTACGAATTCACGTAGCAACTCCGTGTCTCCTTATTTTATTTTGAATATGTCTTCCATTCTTTTTTCTACTTTTTGTGCACCGAAATATGCCTTTATAAACGAATCTACAAGCTCAGCAAAAGAGTCAATAAAATTTTCGGGTAAGAGAGAATACCATGTTAACGCTTCTTTGGTGAGGGTTTCTTTAAACTTCTTGACCAACACAGATTCAATTTCTTGCTTAGTCAAGTCATTGCCTTTTACTCCTGTGGTGAAAGTAGTAACATGATCACGTGGGTCGGTTGTCCCATCGTATTTTGGTATGTCATGCATTTTGAATTTCTTGGGAATAGGCAACGGTGCTGCACTTGGCTTCCAGGTTTGTTGAGAATATCTATCTATGTCAATACCCTTGATGACAGGTGGTACGCCAGGAATTTGTTCGATACGATCGTTTTGTTCCTTCACCCGTTTCTGCAAGGTTAGTAGTAAAGATAGTAAATCTGAATTAATAGACATACCTGGTCTTCCTTGAAGAGACTCATTTGGAGTGCCTCTACTTCGTGAATTTGCTAGTCCGGATTGTGGATTTTCCACATTTGCAGTGTTGTTGGAGGAAGCGTAGGTGATACAGCTGGTAGTCCCCTCATGAAAGCTTGAAGAGCTTTATTCACATATTCGCCAACCATTTGCTTCACAGGGTCTTGTTCCCTTGTTTGTTCATTTCCAGTGTGATCATTGTTTTGAGTTGTAGATCTCCATAGGGATTGGTCCCTTGAACCTCGTGGGGATCCCTGAGGTGAAGGAGCTGGAGTTCCAGTTGTCTGTTGGTTGTTTTCATTGGCGTTTGACATGATTCACGAAAGATTGTTCGATAAAAAATAAAGATTATCAATTGTTGTTCTAATAGTTGAGCACAACATGAGGCTGCAGCCACATACTCAGCCTCAGCAGTAGATAGAGCCACAAAATTCTGCTTTTTAGTGGCCCATGACACAAGACATGAGCCCAAAAAATGTGCCATACATGAGTTGTTATTTCTATCTATTAGAAAACCTGCATAGTCAGCATCAACATATCCCCCAAGATCGAAGTTAATACCTTTTGGATACCAAAGACAGAGATCAGTGGTGCCTTTTAGGTATCTCAAGATTCTCTTCACGGCAGTTAAGTGGGATTCCTTTGGATTAGCTTGAAATCTTGCACAAAGCCCTACGCTGAAAACAATGTCAGGTCTACTGGCAGTACGATACAACAATGAACCAATCATTCCCCTATACAGCTTTTGATCAACAGATGAACAAGGTTCATCTACATCTAGTTTTGTGATTGTTGCAATAGGAGTGTCAATTTCTTTGGAATCTTCCATTTTAAACCTTTTAAGCAATTCTTTCACATACTTTTGCTGATGGAGCATAGTTCCATTTGAATTTTATTTAATTTGTAATCCTAAAAAGAAATTTAGCTCACCAATCATACTCATTTCAAATTCACTCCCCGTTAATTTAGCAAATTCTTTACTTATTTTATCAGAAGTTGCTCCAAAGATTATGTTATCTACATATATCTGAACTACCAAGAGATCTTTACCTTTTCCCTTCATGAATAAAGTACTATCAGTTTTACCTCTCTTGTAGTCATGCTCAAGCAGGAATTTTGATAATCTTTCATACCATGCTCTGGGAGCTTGCTTGAGTCCATACAGTGCTTTGTCACGTTTATACACATGATCTGGATTCTCCTTGTTCTCAAACCCTGGAGGTTGCTTGACAAACACTTCTTCCTTTAGATAGCCATTTAGGAAGGCACTTTTGACATCCATCTGATGAAGAGTGAATTCCATGTAAGCAGCAAAGTCTATAAGGAGTCTTATTGCTTCCAGTCTAGCCACTGGAGCAAAAGTCTCATCGTAGTCTATACCTTCCTCCTGGCTATATCCTTGTACAACCAATCTTGCCTTGTTTTTTGTCACAAATCCTTCTTCATCAAGTTTGTTTCTGAAGACCCACTTTGTGCCAATTACTGATCTATCCAGGGGTCTTGGTACCAGATGCCAAACTTGGCTCCTTTAGAATTGGTTGAGCTCATCTTGCATGGCATTTACCCAGTCTGCATCCTGCAAAGCTTCAACAACATTTTTAGGTTCAGTCAAGGATAGAAAAGCATCAAACGCACAAAGATTTTTCAAAGAAGATCTGGTTTTAATTCCAGAAGTTGGATCAGTGATAATGTTCTCAATAGGGTGAGAAATATCTATAAGGTTTCACAACCAACTGGTTACTCCTTGAAGTTCCTTCAGTGCCTTGTTGCTGAGGAATAGGATCAGGGACAGGTTCCAATGAGGTTTGGGAATTAGTTTGTTGTTCAGTTCCCCCTGTCATGTTGCCCGGGATGGATGAACTTGTTCCATCACATGTTCCTTCCTCCAGTGTTGCTCCAGTTTGGACTGAGTTTCTGACAAACCCAATTTCTTCATCCTCTTGAACCTGTCTCTTAGAAAGAATGTTAGTTTCATCAAAAACTACATGCACACTTTCTTCAACACACATAGTTCTTTTGTTATAACTTTATAAGCCTTACTATGTGAAGAATATCCCAAGGATACTCCCTCATCACTTCTAGGATCAAACTTACCTAGGGAGTTCTTACCATTGTTGTGCACAAAGAACTTACAACCAAAAGCCCTAAGGTGGGATATATTAGGTTTTTTCCCTTTAAGTAACTCATAGGGAGTCTTCTCTACAAGAGGTATGGTCATGCACCTATTTATGATATAGCATGCAGTGTTAATGGCTTCTGCCCAGAAGCTATGGGGTAGTTTGCTAGAAAGAAGCATAGTCCTAGCCATATCTTCAAGAGTCATATTCTTTATTTCAACTACTCCATTTTGTTGTGGAGTTCTAGGGGCAGAAAAATTGTGATCTATGCCATGCTCATCACAAAATTCAGCAAATTTAGCATTTTCAAATTCAGTGTCATGATCAGACCTAATTGATGCAAGTTGATTTCCTAATTATTTTTGAATTTTTCTAACAAAAGAGGTAAACATGTGAAATGCCTCATCTTTAGATGTCAGAAACAATGTCCAGGTAAACCTAGAATAGTCATCAACAAGCACCATCTCATACCTCTTACCACCTCTGCTTAAAGTTCTCATAGGACCACAAAGATCCATATGGACCAGTTCCATCATTCTGGTGGTACTTACCACTTTCTTGATTTTAAAAGAGGATCTTACCTTCTTCCCCCTTGCACAAGCCTCACAGACTTTGTCTTCCTTGAACTTAATGTTAGGCAGACCTATCACTAAGTCCTTAGAGACTAATTTGTTGAGTTGACTCAGACTTGCATGTCCAAGTCTCTTGTGCCAAATGAGGGGATCATTGTCCAACACACTTAAGCATGTTAATTCATTTTCTGAGGGTGTGGACAGATTTATGATATATATATTATTCACTTTTTTTCCCTATAAAACAATCTTGTCAGTGATAAGATTTATTACAAAACTTTTGGAGAGGTGAATGCTACCAAGTTACCTCTGTCACACAGTTGTGACACGCTGATTAGGCTATATTCAGGCCATCTATCAGGTAGACATTCTCAATGAATGTGTGTCATCCTTACCTACCTTACCAACCCCAATGATTTCACCTTTCTTTCCATTACCAAAGGACATTTCCTCATTTGAGTTTTTCAAGTGAAAGAAACAGGTCCTTGTTGCCAGTCATGTGTTGTGAGAAGCCACTATCCATGTACCATATTTGGCTACTTCCTTTCACTTGAACCTATAAAAGAAAATCAGGGGTTAGTCTTAGGAACCCAAACTAGTTTGGGTCCCTTTCTATAAGAAAAGGGATGAATTAAATTCCTTTTTGCCCAATTTGGTAACCAATTATTCCCTCGAACAAAACTTTTATTTTTTTAACTGGCCTGCTCTTTTGCATTGCATTCACTTTTGTAGTGACCAGTCTTACCACAATGGGTACGGATTTTGTTCTCAGGAAGAGTGAGGTACTTTCTTTTGGGATCCCATTTAGGCAGATGACTCCCAAAGTCAAGTCCTCTCTTGTTGCTACTATGATTTTCCTGTAGCCATGTCAAAGCATCAAAGGATTTATTCCATTTACATGTTATGTCTAGTTCATGATTAACCTTACCAAGTTCCTCCTTAAACACTCTTATTTGTTCATCTTTCTTACAACTCATCCTTTAATTTACCTACATTTGAGATCTCTCAGCTATCTTTTTACTAGTTCCTAATTTCAGTTTTATATTTTCAGATTTTAACTCTAGGACATTTGTTTCAAGTGGATGAACCTGGTTCTTCAGAGAAATATTTTCACTCACAATCTCACTGACTTTGAGTTCCAGGTTTTTACACTTTGCTTTCAAGATTATGCACTCCTTAGACAGATGTTCCTTTTCCTTATTCATTACTTCAGATTCATCGATAAAGTCCAACAGTAATTCAGAGAGTTTTTATTTGGACAAGAACTTAATCTTGTCCTTGAGATGAAATATACTTACCTCAGATTCCTCATGAGATTCATCATCTGATTCGCTAATCGCCATAAGTTCTTGTTCATCTCCATCTTCATCATCTAATTCTTCATCTGAACTTTCTCCCCAAGTAGCAACCATAGCCTTTGTTGACATTTTGTTCTTCTTGGGATGAACCTATTCCTTCTTCTGGTTCCTTCGTTCAGACCTTTCCCTTTTCCATTCAACTTCCCACTGAGGGCAGTTCTTGATGTGATGATCAGTTTTTCCACATTTGTAGCAGCGCTCATTAGTGGTTTTTTTTTATGCTCTTACCTTGTTGTAATTTCCACCTCTTGAGGAGCTTTTTCTTCTCATAAGATAATTTTTTAAGTCCTTGATGATCATAGCCATTTCATCTTCCTCCAGTTCTGCTCCTTCAGTGATTCTCTGTGCCAGATTCCTTTCCTTCTTGGGAGCATCCATCTTCATAGTCTGCCTTCTAAGTTCATAGGCAGTGAGATTTCTAATTAGCTCATCCAATTAAAGAGTTGCAATGTTCTTGGATTCTTGAATTGCAATGATCTTACTCTCCCAAAAGATTGGTAGAACCCTTGTCAAAATCTTCTCAACCTTATCTTCTTCAAGAAGAGTCCTTCCAAGAGATTTCAGTTCATTTGTTAGTGTAGTGAACCTAGTGTACATCTCTTGAATGGTCTCCCCTTCCTTCATAGAGATATTCTCATATTGAGAATATTGTAGAGTACCTCTGGATCTCTTCACTTGAGCAGTTCCTTCATGAGCCACTTGAAAAGTGTCTCAAATTTCCTTGGCAGTAGTACAACTTTGAATTCTGTTGTACTCATTTGGACCAAGTCCACACACAAGTCACTTCTTGGCCTTAGCATTCTTCTCCCACTTTCTTAGATCCTCAGCAGTGCAATCAGCTCTTGTCTTTGGTACATCTACACCTTCAGCAGTCTTCTTCATGGTGGCCAAGGGACCATCAGTAACTATGTCCCACAGCTCATAGTTTTCACCAATTAGGTGATCCTTCATCATGTTCTTCTACCAAGAGAAGTACTGGCCATTGAAGAGTGGTGGCCTAGCCCTTGATTGTCCTTCACAGTTCCCGGGTGGTGCACTCATCTTGATCTTTTCCTAAGGTGTTAGCCTCTTCAAGGATAACCCGCTCTGATACCAATTGATGTTCTAAATGTCAATGCCACACAAGAGGAGGGTGATTTTTGTGGTGTCCGATTTCGCATGCACTAGATATAGAAAGACCAGGTTCTTCTATGTGATACAACCTCTACTGTTTGCGAAATAATAATACATAAAGTAAAGAACACAGAGATTTTTACGTGAAAAACACCTGGCTCAAAAGGTGAAAAAACCATGACCTACTTCCCAGTAAAAAAATTCCAAAACTCTTTACTAAATCAGTGAGCAAAACAGCATTTACAAAACTCTTTGTAAACCTAAGGATTACCTATAATCCCTTTGTGGCAAACTAGCCTCTAGCTATTTGCGACAAACTCCAAGTTAGCTATTACTTGGAATACACAGTACCTATTATAGACGCTTCTAGATAAAGCTGAAAAGGTACAAGTTTAAATCACCTACTACAAATAAACTAGACAAAAGACAATAGTTGGAACTAGTTCTTCTAGTTGGTTCAAGTAGCTTCAGAGTCGCACACTTAATTCTCACACGAACTGCTTGCAAAATTGCCTTGGTAATTTTGCTCTCAATTCTTGCTTAGCTTCTGCTTTTGTGCGTACCTGTACAATAAGAACACTGAACAATATATAGGATTAGTAGACGTGAGATTTACTAGAATTCTAATGCTACTCTTCCTTGATGGAAGAGTTCTAGTTAATCTCATCTCCTTAGATCTTTCCTTATCTTGATTATGTTCTTACTGAATAAGGAGTCCCTCTCCTTATCATTTTGCAATCTTTTCGATCAGGGGATATCTCTTTAATTTACAGATTCCGTTTATCTCCTACATGTGCACCTCACGTGCCTTTCACTCTGCATGTGTCTATGTCTCCAATGATAGACATGGTTCATCTTTGAATTTCTTTGTCAATCTTCAAAACCATTCAATTTCTTAGGCCAACATAAGCATATTTGACAGGCAGTAATACATTGAGTGGGAGTAAAAAGGAAAGTAAGTTGCTGGGAAGATAAAAAAAATAACTTTTGTTAAAGGGGAAGATGAATTTCATATATAGATTTCTAAGCTAGTTAACAATAGAAGGCCCAAACATACCATCTTGGAATTTTTCTTTGCAGCTTTCTTTGAAATTATTGACTAATATAGTTCTATACCACCCTTTAACATTAAATACATGCAATCATGCATATTCTATTATTTTTATGTTTCTATGAAAAATGTAAGGCAATTAAAATTATTCATTATAAATATATTTGGTATTAACATTTTCTAGTGAAACCAAAATAACTGGGGTTGGATAGGGATGGGGAAAAACATAATTGTACAATATTAGAATTTTTTTTTAAATTATAGAGGAATTATTTAATTTACAGCCAATAGCAACTAAATTATTAACATACCATATTAAAATTTCAATATATCGGGAATCCACTTGGGTCTAGACGAGCATCACGTTAACAAACAGGAATTCCTTTTCGGTTTATAGCTCAAATGTTTCCTAATCGGCTACTGCTATCCATTATAGTTGACAAGTCTATCTTGTATTTGTATGATAAATAATTAAATATGCTTTATTTCATATTTATTCAATAATGATATCTTGATATTATATTAGAAACTAGTAATTATATACAAGAATATTGTTGAGCGCCGAATCTTAAAAGTAGAAAGGCTAGGTGTCACGACCCAAACCGGAGCGCTGCGGCGGGCACCCGATACTTTACTCAACCGAGTACCAACGTAACATATCTTTCTTATCGTACTATCATGGGTAAATGTGCCAAAAGGGTCATCATGACATAACCGAAATAAAACATAAGAATGCTAGACATAGGACGACCTAACATGATATAGAAACTTATACATGTGATGTACGGGCCTATCAGGCTGACATGATCATTTGTAAACTCAAAATATAGGCCGACAAGGCCATACAAGTATCCCTATACTTGACATCTGTCTACAAGCCTCTAAGAGTACATAAACATCATATAGGTCAGAACACCTCCCCCCCCACCACCATACCAGTCAATACATGTCCCAATCATACTGACCAAATAGGCAACTCTGAAGCAAGTGGAGTGCAGCATTATCTTCCGCTGAGCCGATAGCCTACTAGGAGGACTGACAACCTGTCTATTGGGACCTGCGGGCATGAAACGCGACGTCCCCAGGCAAAAGGGACGTCATTAGGAATAAAGTACCAAGTATGTAAGCTAGGAAAACATAAATAAAAACAGTAATATAAAGAGAGATAGAGGTGATACAACCTGTAGCATCTGAATACCTCTAAGGGATATTGACATGAAAGGCATGATAAATATATATACATAAACTTTTAAAAGCATACGCCTCTATGAGTATCATCATCATCATATCGTACCCGACCTCAAAGAGGACTCGGTAAAACATACCCGGCCATCATAAGGCTCGGTAGAATCGTACCCGGCCACGTGGAGCTCGGTAAACCCAACAGATCAATGGGTTCACAATAGGTGTCGTACCCGGATGACTATAGCGCGGCTCGGATGAGTAAATTATACAATGCATGTTGGACTCATAGAATCAGGTTCTAAACCTTTCGGAGTGACGTAAGGTCGTTGCACCTTCGATTAACATTATGGACATCATACCATCAATATGAACTTCACTAGAATTTAAGGATCATGCATACTTTCTTAGGATAACTTTATAAGAAAAGAATAACATGGACAACCTTAGTTGCTAGGAGTAGATTCGTTATGAAATAGCGTATCGTGTACGTTCGTTTCACTTTAGATCATTCCAAAAGAAAGAAGGAAGTGCCTTAACAAACATTAACCAAGTTGAGTCTTTAATAACTTCCAAGCAACTCTTCAAATAAGTCAACTCAATCTATCATAGCATAAGGAGATTCAAAAGTAGTGTTGAGGAAAGGCTAAGTCTGTAACTTATGCTAGTAGCTTATTTACGTATATTCGGGCAGTATCTCCCCTATAACAAGGATCTCCTCCATTACCATATACCAACAACAACAGCCAAAGAAATCCAGCAACATATAAATATCAATAACAAGACAGCATATAACAACAATAAGTCACAACTACTTCACGACGGGCGGTAAGCTCCGATTGGAATCCGTATAACCCATATCACCCCTTATAGATTTCTCACATTAACTTAACACAATTATTAACATGATAATGAAGTATTTCATCAATTATTCCATCGTTATACCATATATTTATAACAAAGGAAACCATCCACAACTCCAACTATATTCGATTAACAACTTTATTCACTAGTTCATGTCTAGTCCATCCATTTAACTTAATCAACATCAAGATAACCTTAAGCACATGAAATAACACAATAAAAATACCTACTACAGTAACTTCAAGTCAAAATCCAAGTTATATTTACCTTACAACAGCCCTCAATGGCAATACAACACCATAGAAGTGACTTAAGTTAATCCAAGTATTATCTTGTAGTTTATCATCCGAACAACTTGACCAACATACAAGAAAGCATAAGAACAATTAGTAGACTGTTATACTCACCTTATCCAGTAGCAAAAATTTGAAATTTCCGCAAAACACAGCCCACAACTATCCTCAATGACAACGCA
Organism: Nicotiana undulata; assembly: GCA_005239495.1. NCBI lineage: Eukaryota > Viridiplantae > Streptophyta > Magnoliopsida > Solanales > Solanaceae > Nicotiana > Nicotiana undulata. Next base: position 41,141 of record ML296216.1, read on the forward strand.
ACCTCAAAGAGGTGTTATTCTTCAATAGAACTAACTTTTGATGTTGAAATATCCATTTGCAAGACTTGAAATAACCTAGGGTTGATATAAAAACCACGGGAGAGATTACAGAATATAAACCACTTAAAAAAACCTCCCACACGGGTTGGAACCACCTAAAAATCAGCAACAACAAGAAGAACAAGAAACTTACTAGCGTGACGGGATTCCCAACACTTGATTTGTGTTGGTTACCATTTTTTTGGGTCTTGCATCATGAGAGAAACTTGAGAGAGTGTTTCTAGGGTTATAAGGTCTAAATATACTGAAAACAAATGACTAAAAACGGGTTTGAGGCACCTTATATATATCCATATGTCTTAAACTACCTATATGGGTCCCATAGGAGGTGCTTGGCGCAGCATCGCGTAAATGCGAATATCTCTCTACTCCGAGATCGTATCGATGAATAGTTTAATAATTTGGAAACTAGACTCATATATCTTCAACTTGGTTGGTATATCACACCGTATATCCAAGTAAATTAAGAGAAAATATTAGTAACATTGACCTAAAGTTTAAGTAAAATTATGAATGTAAGTTGCGACAACTTTTGTCGACTTTTGTTCCACAACTTGCTTGACTTCAAAACGTAACACATATCATAAGACTAAATTAACTCATAACATAACCTACTTATCATGTTAAACACTCTAGTCTCACCCCAAAAGTTCATGTTATAACATTCCAGATGTGTCGACTTTCCATGAAACTTATTTTCTTCAATTGGTTTAGCTTCTAAGCCTTCCAACCCTCTTGGTACTTGTAGTCCATGATCTTAAATATTTGTAACCTCCAAGTTAACATATTTAACTTAATTTATGTACTTTCAAATACGATCTCATTTCTGAGCTTAAATCAATTGACTTACGACGTACTCTCACGTACAAAATATGGGGTGTAACACCAGGTAAAGACAGTTGAGCACCCGCAAATTTAAAAATCTTGGATCCGCCTCTGATAATTATACATTAAAAACCATGTATAATTAATAATATTATATAATCATAGAATAAATCTATTATGTGATTTGCAATTTCATGAAAAAAATATATCAAACAACCTTTAAATAAAAGTGCACAATTTGCAAAATAGAAAACAATTTTTTTTAAATAGAAAGTCTTAATACACGTCAAATTCGGTGTGGGGGGAGAGGGAGGGGGAGGGGGTACTAACGGATGGGAGACGGGTTTGGGAAAGAGAAAGGGGTTTTGAAGCTCCTATATTTTTCATACTACTCCCTCTGTTATATGAACCTATTTCCTTTTTGATTCATTCCAAAAAGAATGACCTCTTTCTAAATTTGGAAACAATTTAGCTTAAACTTCCAATTCTAATCTTTAATGAGAAGCTTTTATAAACACACAAATACTCTGGACCCCTTTTTGACTTGTTTGGGACTTTAAATTCTAAAAGCCTTCATTTTTTCTTAAACTCCGTATCCAGTCAAACAGGTTCACATAAATTGGAACGGAGGGAGTAGCATTTTATAAAGTAGGTAACTGATCCTTAATCTATTCTTTAGTATTTGTCGATAGACCATAGAGTCTAAAAGTTTCAAGTTGAGCAGTAGAAAAAAAAAAGAATACTTGGAGTGTAAGTTCAGTGTTGGGACTCATGAAGTTTAAATGGACGTGAAGCTTGATACACAAGTCTTCCCCAAGAGAGATAGTTTCAAATATCTTGGGTCTATAATACAGAGCAATGGGAGATTGACGATGATGTCACACATCGTATAGATGCGGGGTGGTTGAAATGGAGGCTCGCTTCTGGTATTTCGTGTGACATGAATGTTCCACCTAGACTTGAGGGCAAGTTCTACAAAGCGGTAGTTAGACCGGCTATGTTATATAGAGTCGAGTAACGGATAGTAAGGAAATCCCGTGCCCAGAAGATGAAAGTACCAGAAATGAGGATGTTGAGATGGATGTGTAGGTATACCAGTAAATACAAGATTAGGAATGAATATATTAGGGACAAAGTGGGTGTGGCTCATATGGAAGATAAGTTGCGAGAATCAAGGTTGAGATGGTTCGATCATGTGAAGAGGATAGACTTTGATGCCCCCATTAGGAGGTGCGAGAGGTTACCTAGGGGTAGAGGGAGGCCTAAGAAGTACTGGGGTGAGGTGATTAGGCAAGACATGGATCTTCTCCAGCTTACTGAGGACATGGCCCTCGATAAAAAGGTGTGGAGGTCGAAAATTAGGGTGGTTGGTTGATAGATATTCTAGAGTTTCTCCTTGTCTTACTAGTAGTAGTAGTTATACTAGTCGGGTTTATTCCTATTTCTAGACCCTTATTTTCATACGGTGTGTCATTATTAGCAATAGGATTAGCCATATTCTTGTATTTTCGTATCCCTAGATCTTTTTCATTACTCGTCTTATTTGTTTCCATTGTCTCATAAGGTAGGAGTAAGGTCTGCGTATACATTACCCTCTCAACCTCACTTGTGGGATTTCACTAGGTTTGTTTTTCATTTTTGTTACTGTTTACTCTCAAATCAGATAATAATTAAATTTATAAGAGGTTTTAAGAATACGTGGAATAAATTGATACAAAGAAATAAATTAGATTGAAATTGTAAATAAGGTATGATAAAGTAAGTTCAAACCATGTGAATCAAAAGTAACAGCCTTGGGAGAAGGGTTCTGTTACATCTCGCATTTTTCGTACGTTAATGTGATGACCCAAAAGGGTCATCTTTTATAAATTTAATTATGACTGTGTTCCGAGGCCCCGAAAGCCTCTGTCAATCTTACCTCGATGTGCGTGCGCATCCTGAGCGAGCAGCCAGAAAACCTTTATGTGGAAACTTGATAAAGAGTTGAATTTATGATAATTAATTAAATAAAGTTGACTTTGGTCAACATTTTTGGTAAACAGACCCGGATCCGTGATCAAACGGTCCCGGAAGGTCCGTAGAAAAATATGGGACTTGGGCGTATGCCCGGAATCGAATTCCGAGGACCCAAATCCGATACATGAATTTTTAAAGAAAATTATTTTCTGAAAATAATAAAGGCTTATGAAAATGAACCTTGATGTGAAACATGTGCTGCCGGGCCCGTATTATGGGTCCGGAGCCCGGAACAGGTTCAATATGTGTTATTTAAGTTATCTGTGAAATTTGGTAAGAAACGGACATGATTTGACGGGTTTCGGATCAAAAGGGGAAATTTTGAGTTAGTGAAGTTTTGAGAATTTTCATAGAACTTGAAATTTGGTTTGGAATGTGATTTTATGCTACCGAGATCCGAATGCAATTTCGAGACTGGGAATAGTTCTGTTATGTCATTTATGACTTGTCTACAAAATTTGAAGTCATTCCGAGTAGTATAGACCCGTTCGGCGCATTGAAGTGAATTCTAGAATTTCTTAAGTTCTTAAGTTGATTCAATTTGGTTTCGGGGTTGAATTTTGAGTTTCATTGTTGTTTTTCATGTTCCGGAAGTTTGAGCGAGTCCGTATCATGAATAAATACTTGTTGGTGTCTTTGAACAGGGTCCCGAGGGACTCGGGTGAGTTTCGGACCCCTCGGAGTCAATTCGAAAACACCAGAATTTTCTGTCTGGTTTTCTTCAGTGCGTTTGCAGGCAATCAGCTGCGATCGCACAAGAGGTTGGACCTGGGGTGGGAAAATGACCTGTGCGATCGCACAGGTCTATCCGCGATCGCACAAGGTATGTCTTGACTGGGCCCTTTTTGTTCTCCGCGATCGCAGCCCTCACCCCCGCGATCGCACAAAGCTGCCTACCCCCCCCTGCCTGCTACTCTCTGCGATCGCCAGCCTTCAGCTGCGATCGCACTGTGCTTCTTGAGGGCCCTGGGCAATTGCCCTGTGCGAACGCACTGGCCCAGCTGCGATCGCATAGTACAAGCAGCTGGGCAGTGTATTTTAATACGGGACCCAGCCCATTTTTCCTCCATTGTCATCTTCCTCCTCAAGGTTTTGAGAGCAATTCAAGAGGGTGTTCCACCATAGTCATCAAGGTAAGTTAATTCCTTAGTTTTCATGATTTTAACATCAATTCCTAATGAAATTCCCTTCTAATTATCCTAAAAATTCATAGAAATTGATAGAAATTTAGGGATTTTGGGAAATTATGAATTACTCATTTTTGCCATGAACTCTAGCAAGGACTTACATAATTATGATCCTTAGACTCCGGGTAATTGATTCCCTCAAGAATTTCCGAAATCCGAACGTGTGGGCCCGGGGTCGAAATTCCAAAAACCTTAAAGAACGCTTAATTTTAATATTTCTTGTTAATTCTCCTTCTTGGAACTGAAATTGATTCAATTATACCATGTTTGGCTAGTTGTGAGCCGTCGAGAGTAGATTTCCTAGCAGCACCCTGGAGTTTTCTTTTGTCATATTCTCTGTCTATTTCATTCAGACTGAGACTTTGTATATATTTTAGTCATTGAATATTCAGTAGTTGCCCGTGACACTCGTGACACTAGTTCCTAGCACACACGTAGTGTATATTTTGGGTTTGTTGGTTGTACATATGTTATGCGACATGCCTATTGGTTGATTTTCCGCACTTGTAGTTTTATTTCACATCACCTGCCATTATTATGTTTATATCTGTTTAAAATTGGTTAAAATATGAAATTTGCGTAACTGGGAATGGTAACACTTAGTGTTTCTATATTGGCTGGCCTAACCTCGCTGTTGGGCGCCATCGCGACCTGAATCGAGATTTGGGCCGTGACAACGTGGTATCAGAGTCTTAGGTTCACTTAGTCTCACGAGTCACGGGCAAACCCAGTAGAGTCTTGCGGATCGGTACGGAGACGTTTGTACTTATCTTCAGGAGGTTATAGGGTGTTAAGAAACTCCTCCTTGTTCAGATCCTATTGTGCAATCTATGATGTACTCAAATTTGATCTTCTACTCTCTCACAGATGGTGAGGACGTGCTGCTCATGTTCCTGATCCAGGGGAGGCCGCTACCCCCGCCGCTCGAGGCTGTGGTAGGGTCAGGGGTAGGGATCCTGTTCGAGGCAGGGGATGAGGGCGTCCCAAAGATGTACCAGTTGCACCGCTTGAGGATCCTATTATCGAGGAGCAGGATGAGTTGCTCCAGCTCCAGCGGATTTTATAACGACGCCAGGCTTCTAAGAGGTCATGAGCCGCATGTTGAGATTTATGGACACTATGTCCCAGGCAGGCATACTTTCGGCAGACCCTGCTACTTCCCAGGCGGGATGGGGAGTTCAGACCCCTACCGCTCAGGCCACCGGACAGGCAGCAGCACATCACACTCCGGGTACACAGCCCGTGGATGGAGTTCAGCCTATAGTAGCATAGCCAGATCCCAGGCCAATCGCAGAGGGTGACCAGCAGAAGATGCTGGATAGATGGACCCGGCTTGGCCCTCCAGTCTTCGGGGGTGAGAGGGGTGAGGATGCCTAGGATTTCATTGACAGGTGTAGGGATAGACTGCACAATATGAGGATATTAGAGTCACATGAGGTAGACTTCACCACATTTCAGCTTGAGGGTAGAGCTCGCCGTTGGTGGCAGTCATATGTTCTTAGTAGGCCAGCGGATTCTCCTCCTATCACTTGGAGTCAGTTCACTCAGCTATTCTTGGATAGGTACATTCTGCCGTCTGAGAGGGAGGAGCTTCGGGGCTTGTTTGAGAGGTTGGAACAAGGACAGATTTCTGTGACGGATTATGAGGCGAGGTTTTCAGAGCTATCCCGTCATGCTCTCATGATATTGCCCACTGATGCAGAGAGAGTCCGACAGTTCGTGGCAGGCTTACATCCAGGCATCAGGACCTCCATGGCCAGAGAGGTTGAGATGGGTACCCCCTACCAGCTTGTAGTCGAGATAGCTCGACGGATTGAGGGTTACCGTGCGAGGAGTAGGGAGCAGGGTCAGCAGGATAAGAGGGCCAGGTTTGCAGGTGACTTCAGAGGTGCTCCAGCCAGGGGCAGGGGTCAGTTCGGAGGTAGTCAGTTCAGCAGGCCTTCCTATTCAGCACCTCCACTACCTCCTAGGGTTCTTCCAGCCAGGCCTCAGTTTTGTGCCATGCCAGAGCGCTCTTATCATCCTCCAGCTATCCAGAGTTCACCCAGCGGTTACTCCAGCCGTCAGAGATCCTCTAGTTCCTATGTCAGTGCCATGCCAGATGATTCTTACCACCCTCCGACTATACAGGGTTCTTCTTCTTCTTCAGGACAGCAGGCTACGACGCTTAGAGGTTGTTTCAAGTGTGGGGAGCTGGGCCACATGATCAGGCAGTGTCCCATGTATCGGGGCAAGGCCGTGCAGTAGAGTCACCAGCCTATGATTTCAGCACCTGCAGCACGACCACCTAGGGGTGGGGGTCAGGTTGGCACGGGCCGTCCTAGAGGGGGAGGCTAGTCAGGAGGGGGTCAGTCAGCTCCAGCTCGTTCTGGGGGAGCTCAGTCACCGGGTGCTTCAGCCAGATTCTATGCTATTCCGGCCAGATCAGACGTAGTGGCCTCAGACGTCGTGATTACAGGTATCACCTCAGTATGTGGTAGAGAGGCTTCAGTGCTATTCTATCCAGGATCCACCTATTCATATGTTTCAGCATTATTTGCTCATTTCCTAGATGTTCCTCGTGAGTCTTTGGGTTCTCCCTTATATGTGTCCACTCATGTGGGCGACTCCGTGGTGGTAAACCGGGTCTACCGATCTTGTGTGATTGCTTTCTATGGGCTTGAGACCAGATCCGACCTATTATTGCTTAATATGGTTGATTTCGAGGTTATTTTGGGCATGGATTGGCTATCTCCTTATCATGCTGTATTGGATTGCCATGCCAAGACAGTTACATTAGCCATGCCTGAGTCGCTGAGGTTAGAGTGGAGGGGTTCTTCAGTTAGTGCCTTCAGCCAGGTCATTTCCTTCATGAAAGCTCGGCATATGGTCGAGAAGGGGTGTTTATCCTACTTTGCTTATGTGCGGGACACAACCGCCGAGTCTCCTACCATCGATTCACTGCCTGTCGTTTGAGAGTTTTCGGATGTGTTTCCTTCAGACCTTCCAGGCATGCCTCCAGATCAAGATATAGATTTCTGCATTGATTTGGCTCCAGATACTCGGCCTATTTATATTCCCCCGTATCGTATGGCACCTAAGAAGCTAAAGCAGTTGAAGGAGCAGCTTGAGGAGTTGTTGGCCAAGGGGTTTATCAGGCCGAGTGTGTCGTCGTGGGGTACTCCAGTCTTATTTGTAAAGAAGAAGGATGGGTCCATGCGGATGTGCATTGATTACCGCCAGCTGAATAAAGTGACCATCAAGAACAAGTATCCCCTGTCGCGCATTGATGATTTGTTTTACCAGTTGTAGGGGATAGAGTGTTTTATAAGATAGATCTGAGATCGGGTTATCACCAGTTGAAGATTCAGGCTTCTGATGTTCCGTAGACTGCTTTTCGCACCAGATATGGCCATTATGAGTTTCTAGTGATGTCCTTTGGCTTGACTAATTCCCCAGCAGCATTTATGGACTTGATGAATAGGGTATTCAGGTCGTATATCGACTCCTTCATTATTGTTTTTGTTGATGATATACTGATCTACTCACGGAGCCTTGGTGAGCACGAGCAGCATTTGAGAGTCGTGCTTCAGACCTTGTGAGAGCAGAAGCTATATGCTAAGTTCTACAAGTGCGAGTTCTGGTTATAGTCTGTGGCATTTTTTGGGCAGGTGGTGTCCGGTGAGGGTATCAAGGTTGATCCACAGAAGATTGAGGCAGTTCAGAGTTGGTCGCGTCCTACTTCAGCTTCAGAGATCAGGAGTTTTCTGGGTTTAGCAGGCTATTACCGTCGATTCGTGGAGGGATTCTCCTCTATTGCAGCTCCACTGACTAGGTTAACTCAGAAGAATGCCCCGTTTTGATGGTCAGATGATTGTGAGGCGAGATTTCAGAAGCTCAAGGCAACATTGACTTCAGCACCAATTCTATCATTGCCTTCCGAGTCAGAGATGTATACGGTATATTGCGATGCTTCACGCGTCGGGTTGGGATGTGTGTTGATGCAGGATGGCAGGGTTATTGCTTATGCTTCACGGCAACTGAAGGTTCATGAGAAGAATTATCCTGTGCACGACTTAGAGTTGGCGGCGATTGTTCATGCTTTGAAGATTTGGCGGCACTACTTGTATGGCGTATCATGTGAGGTCTACACTGATCAACGCAGTTTGCAGTACTTGCTTAAGCATAGAGACCTTAATTTGAGGCAGTGGAGGTGGCTTGAGTTGTTAAAGGACTATGACCTTACTATTTTGTACCACCCGGGCAAGGCGAATGTAGTAGCGGATGCTTTGAGCAAGAGAGCAGCGAGTATGGGTAGTTTGGCCTACATTACAGCTGAGGAGAGACCTTTAGCCCTGAACATTTAGTCGTTGGCCAATCGCTTGGTGAGATTGGACCTTTCAGAGCCTCGTCGAGTTCTAGCTCATGTGGTTGCTCAGTCTTCATTGTTGAGTGAGATTAAGGCTCGACAGTTTGATGATCCATGTCTAGCAGAGCTTCGGGATACGGTGGTCCAGGGTAAGGCCAAGGAGGTTACCTTGGGCGAGGATTGTTTTTTGAGACTTCAGGGCCGATTGTGTGTTCCAGATATTGATGGCCTGAGGGAGAAGATTCTAGCAGAGGCGCACAGTTCTCGGTATTCAGTTCATCCAGGAGCGACGAAGATGTATCGTGATTTAAAGCAGCATTTCTGGTGGAGGCAGATGAAGAAGGATATTGTTCAGTATGTGGCCAGGTGTCTAAATTGTCATCAGGTTAAGTACGAGCATCAGAGGCCAGGAGGCTTGTTCCAGCAGATGACCATTCCTGAGTGGAAATGGGAGCGCATCACCATGGACTTCGTGGTTGGGTTCCTCGGACTTTGCGTAAGGTTGACGCGGTTTGGGTCATTGTGGATAGATTGACCAAATCAGCGCATTTCATTCTCGTGGCTACTACTTATACTACAGAGAGGCTGGCTCGGATTTTCCTTCGAGAGATAGTCTGGTTGCATGGTGTACCGGTGTCTATCATTTCGGATTGAGTTCCTTAGTTCACTTCACACTTCTGGAGAGCTTTTCACAGCGAGATGGGTACTCAGATAGACCTCAGTTCAGCATTTCACCCTCAGACTGATGGCCAGTCAGAGCATATAGTTCAGATTTTAGAGGATATGCTCAGGGCTTGTGTGATTGATTTCGAGGGTCAGTGGGACCAGTTCTTGCCTTTGGCGGAGTTTGCATATAATAATAGTTATCAGTCCAGCATAGAGATGGCTCCATTAGAGGCTTTATATGGTCGACGATGTCGTTCTCCGATTGGGTGGTTTGAGCCTGGTGAGGCAAAGTTATACGGCAAAGATCTGGTGAGAGATGCTTTATAGAAGGTGAAGATTATTCAGGAGAGGCTCCGCACAGCACAGTCTAAGCAGAAAAGCTACGCAGATCAGCGGGCACGTGATATAGCATTTATGGAGGGATATAAGGTTATGTTGAAGGTTTCTCCGATGAAGGGCGTCATGAGATTTGGAAGAAGTGCAAGCTGAGTCCCAGGTTTATAGGCCCATTCGAGGTGTTGAGGCGGATCGGAGAGGTTGCCTATGAGCTTGATTTACCTCCAGCCTTATCAGGAGTTCATCCAATTTTTCACATATCCATGCTTCGGAGGTATCACGCCGACTTCTCGCATGTGGTTGATTTCAGCACCATTCAATTAGATGAGAAATTGGGCTACGAGGAGGAGCCAGTTTCTATTATTGATAGGCAGGACCGCCAGTTGAGGTCCAAGACAGTTTCTGCGGTTAAGGTCCAATGGAGGGGCCAACCAGTCGACGAGGCGACCTGGGAGTCTGAGGAGGACATGCGGAGCAGGTATCCACAGCTATTCAGCACTTCAGGTACGATGCTACGTCCATTCGAGGACGAACGTTTGTTTTAGAGGGGGAGATTGTGATGACCCAAAAGAGTCATCTTATGTAAATTTAATTATGACTGTGTTCTGAGGCCCCGAAAGCCTCCGCCAATCTCACCTCGATGTACGTGCGCATCCCGGGCGTGTAGCCGGGAAGCCTTTATGTGGAAACTTGATAAAGAGTTGAATTTATGATAATTAATTAAATAAAGTTGACTTTGGTCAACATTTTTGATAAACGGACCCGGATCCGTGATCTGACGGTCCTGGAAGGTCAGTAGAAAAATATGGAACTTGGGCGTATGCCCGGAATCGAATTCCGAGGACCCAAGTCCGAGAAATGAATTTTTAAAGAAAATTGTTTTCTGAAAATAATAAAGGCTTACGAAAATGAACCTTGATGTGAAACCTATGCTGCCAGGCCCGTATTATGGGTCCGGAGCCCGGAACAGGTTCAATATGTGTTATTTAAGTTATCTGTGAAATTTGGTAAGAAACGGACTTGATTTGACGGGTTTCGGATCAAAATGGGAAATTTAGAGTTAGTGAAGTTTTGAGAAGTTTCACAGAACTTGAAATTTGGTTTGGAATGTGATTTTATGCTACTGAGGTCCGAATGCAATTCCGAGACTGGGAATAGTTTCGTTATGTCATTTGTGACTATTCTGCAAAATTTGAACTCATTCCGAGTAGTATAGACTCGTTCGGCGCATTGAAGTGAATTCTAGAATTTCTTAAGTTCTTAAGTTGATTCAATTTGGTTTTGGGATTGAATTTTGAGTTATGTTGTTGTTTTTCATGTTCCGAAAGTTCGAGCGAGTCCGTATCATGAATACAGCCTTGTTGGTGTTTTTGAACGGGGTCCCGAGGGGCTCGGGTGAGTTTCGGACCCCTCGGAGTTAATTCCAAAACACCAGAATTTTCTGTCTGGTTTTCTTCAGTGCGTTTGCAGGCAATCATCTGTGATCGCACAAGAGGTTGGACCTGGGGTGGGAAAATGACATGTGCGATCGCACAGGGTGGCTTTGACTGGGCCATTTTTGTTCTCCGCGATCGCAGCCCTCACCCCCGCGATCGCACAAAGCTGCCTACCCCTCCCCCCCCCCCC
>ML296216.1:52280-81191 GCA_005239495.1 Nicotiana undulata
TGGGCAGTGTATTTTAATACGGGACCCAACCCATTTTTCCTCCATTGTCATCTTCCTCCTCTAGGTTTTGAGAGAAATTCAAGAGGGTGTTCCACCATAGTCATCAAGGTAAGTTAATTCCTTAGTTTTCATGATTTTAACATCAATTCCTAATGAAATTCCCTTCTAATTATCCTAAAAATTCATAGAAATTGATAGAAATTTAGGGATTTTGGGAAATTATGAATTACTCATTTTTGCCATGAATTCTAGCAAGGACTTGCATAATTATGATCCTTAGACTCCGGGTAATTGATTCCTTCAAGAATTTTCGAAATCCGAACGTGTGGGCCCGGGGTCGAAATTCCAAAAACCTTCAAGAACGCTTAATTTTAGGATTTCTTGTTAATTCTACTTCTTGGAACTGAAATTGATTCAATTATACCATGTTTGTCTAGTTGTGAGCCTTCGAGAGTAGATTTCAGAGATTCGGGCGCATCCTTGAGCCGAGGGGTGATATCGTCACGAGGTGAGTCTCCATTCTAACCTTGTAAGAGGGAAATTGTCCCCATAGGTGTTCTATGTGTTGTATGTTTGTATTTGGGGGCTACGTGCGTACCTTGTGACGAGAGTCCGTACGTAGCGACTACTATTGTTATGTCCGGGTAGTGTAGGACCACAGCATGCCATGTATTCTGCCTTAAATTGAAGTATATGCTTAAATTCATGCTTGAGATACTACTGTCTCCCTGAGCTTTCATTTACTTAATAATTGGGAATGATTGTAATGAATTGAACTTTACATTTGTGTGTGCATGATAGCCGCCTCATAATTTATATTCCGCGAGCGGCATATGGTTTCCTTCACTCTTACAGGAGCGGGGCGTGCGCCACGGCGGATTTATAGTGCACTTATGGTACAGGCCGGTCGATCCCCGGCAGTGCACAGGGGTTTATTTGAGAATGCACTTATGGTACGGGCCGGTCGATCCCCGGCAGTGCACAGGGGTTTATTTGAGAATGCACTTATGGTACGGGCCGGTCGATCCCTGGCAGTGCGTAGTTGGACTCTTGGTAAGCATGCACTCATGGTATGGGCCAGTCGATCCCCGGCAGTGCATAGCTCTTCTTGATATGATATACATTATAAGCATGCACTCATGGTACGGGTCGGTCGATCCCCGACAGTGCATAGCTATTCTTCCTCCTGACTCTAGCCGGTTGCTTTACACTTATGTGCGCATGACTGTTTGGTGCTGAATTCCTGATTTATGACGTGACAGGTGGATGGGAAAAGATACAGGGAAGTTGATATTGCTTTCGATGTTTATTTGGAAACTCTGTATTCTCTTTACAATTGGTGTGCATTGATTACATGTCTATTGTTTTCCTTACATCCTGCATTACATTACTAATGTTGGACCTTAGTAAGTATCGAGTCGACCTCTCGTCACTACTTCTTCGAGATTAGACGGGATACTCACTGGGTTCATATTTATATATGTACTCATGCTGCACTTTCTTGTCTTCTGTACTTGACTGTACAGGTCCGGAGGCTGGTATTTCGGATTATCAGGCCGGGGCTAGGTATTGACTGACTGACTATACTTCACGGTGAGCTGCTCCTCTTGGCGACTTCATGGCAGCACCCTGGAGTTTTCTTTTGTCATATTATTTGTCTATTTCATTCAGACTGAGACTTTGTATATATTTTAGTCATTGCATATTCAGTAGTTGCCCGTGACACTCGTGACACTAGTTCCTGGCACACACGTAGTGTATATTTTTGGGTTGTTGGCTGTACATATGTTATGCGACATGCCTATTGGTTGATTTTCCGAGCTTGTAGTTTTATTTCACATCACCCGCCATTATTATGTTTATATCTGTTTAAAATTGGTTAAAAGATGAAATTTGTGTAACTGGGAATGGTAACACTTAGTGTTTCTATATTGGCTGGCCTAACCTCGCTGTTGGGCGCCATCGCGACCTGAATTGAGATTTGGGTCGTGACAGTTAAAGTTTCGTCTTCAGTTAATTAACGTAGACTCAGGGATGAGATTTTCTTGAGATTATAAGCATTATGCTATTTCAAATACATGATGAGTAAATTCATGAAAGAGAGAAGGTAAGCAAATAGAAGAAAACGAGTTTCGTTGAAGGTTGCCGATTTGGGATAAAATACGGGTCGAGCGATAATACCCTATATTTATAGACAAGTACCATACAAGGTACCATATGACCATGGTAGTATAATGTTAAAGTGTATTAAAAATGAGTAGAATTTTAAGTAATGTGAGACAATTCTTAATTATGCGGGTAATTGATTAATTACCGGGTAATGGGACATTATCTAATAAATGGATAAAGATTAACTTTCCCCACCCCACCCCCACGTGGTAGTAAGCCACCATTAATACACATGACTAAGTAGTCATATGAGCTTAGGTGGCAAACTAATGTAAAAACATTACATATTCATTCTCAAGACTTGAGGATACAAACTGACGTTAGCCATTTTCAGAAAGCTTTCAACAATACTTCATATTCTCATATCTTGAATACAAAGACACAATCAAAACATTAGCTTTTAACTACAAGACACTACTAACTCATAGGTGAGCTTTGCACCTTAGCAACGAAATTTCTTTAAAAAGTCTTACAAAATTCCTTCATAATAGAACGTTAGAAACTTTTACAATTCACGTTCCTACAAAGACATTAACAACGAGATTTATTGCAATAAAATGCTCCAACAAGGTTTCCACGAAATTCTTGTAACCAAACAATTCCAACGAGAAATGTTAGAATCGAAGCAACGTAAAATTTTGCGGTTCTAAAGAGTACAGTGCAATCTTTTCCAAGAATATCATACGGATTTTCCCCTACTCCAGGTATGTTATGGCTAAGCCCTTCTTTCATGTTGGCATGGTCTCGTAATTACACGATTTTGATTACGAAGCATAAAGAAAAATTCATATCCCGGAATTTACGTATATTTTTCTAGTTTTGTAAGTTACAATATTCTCTTTATCATGACTTCATATTCATTTCAGGATTTCCTTTTTCCACTCAAGAGAGCTGGGAGTTTATATATATACAGTATTACAGTATTTTCATTACCATCGAGCTATAATCGATGGGCAGGCCCCTATTGGGCAACCTCTGATCAGATGGTAAGTTATATACTGAGCCTACTGTGGCCGAGCGCCTATGAGCGAGCCCAGTTGGCCGAGATACAGAGCCAAGTATGGCCGAGCGCCTATGAGTGAGCCTACTATGGTAGAGCAGTTATATATATATANTTTACTTATTATATTGAGAATTGAGTCAGTATCAGCAGGTAAGCATTGTTTAGATTATCAGTGCAGTTTCAGCTTTCTATATACTGCCTTACATACTCGGTACATTATTTCATACTGATGTCCCTTTCTGGGGGCACTGCATTTTATGCTTGCAGGTTCAGACAGACAGAGGGGTAGACCTCCTCAGTAGGTGATTCCCGAGTTTAACTTTATCGGTAAGCTCCCCGTCCTTCGGAGTTGCAGGGTCTAGTATTTTTGTGTACATCTTGTGTATATATGTAGATAGGTTATGGGTAGGTCGGGGCCCCTTTTTGATCATAGTACATCAATCAGTAGAGGCTTGTAGACATATCTTGTTAGTTAGTGCAGTATGTTGGGCTTGTAGGCCCTGTACATATATTTTGTTGGCTTGTCAGTTATAGTAGTTATGACGGCCTTGCCGGCCCTGCTTTATGTTGACATTTAGTCAGCGTTAGTTTCTATTCAGCTTTATATTTCGCTTCGCAAATTTTCTTGTTATGTGGCCCCTGGCCAAAGTATGACATTATATGCCTAGAATTCCTGAGGCGCAAGTTGGTACGCAAGGATAGGTGAGGCACCGGGTGTCGGTCTCGCCCCCAAGCTCGGGGCATGACAAAAGTGGCATCAGAGCAGTTCTGTCCTAGGGAGTCTACAAGTCGTGTCTAGTAGGGTCTTGTTTATAGATGTGTGGTGCACTACATTATATAAGCAGGGGATTACAGGGCATTTAGGAGTTGGTTACCCTTCTTTCAAATCTAAATCATGTTGTAGAACTGAGTTACAGGAAATTTGAGTTAAACTTACGTATTGACGTTTGCATGCACAGATGACAGTAACTAGGAAAACTACGGCTAGCCAGAGGAGAGAGACAGCAATAGGTGAGGGGACTAGCAGGGTACCCCCAGTAGATGGGGTCCAATCAGAGGCCCGGGGAGAGACCCCTACTCAGCCATTACCGTCCCTTCCACTAACTAAGGAGATTCCTAGGGAGACCGAACATCCAGTTCCCCCTCCGCTTCCATCAGATTAGGACTTGAGAAGAGCGGTGCATTTATTTGCACAGTTGGTATCTACCCAGCAACATGCTAGGGCATCTGCTAGTGGAGGACCTTCTTAGGTATCTGGGAGTTCAAGGGTCCGAGAGTTTATTGCTTTGAGTCCCCTAAAGTTCACGGGGACAGATCAGATGGAGGAGACGTAGGAGTTCATAGATCAGCTTCACAGGATCTTTTGAGTTATGCATGCCACGGAGAAAGAGGCAATTGAGTTAGTAGCTTTTCGACTCCGAGATATAGCCATCCTTTGGTACGAGGGATGGGAAAGGTCCAGGGGACGTGATGCACCTCCTGCTATTTGGGAGAATTATTCAGATGCCTTCCTTGACCAGTGCTTACCGCGAGAGATCCGACAGGCCCAATCGATCAGTTTTTAGCCCTCAAGCAGGGCAATATGAGTGTCCGAGAGTATAGTCTCCGTTTTGACTTATTGGCCAGATATGCAACATCCATAGTTGCTACTATGCGGGACAAGATCTACAGGTTTATAAAAGGGTTGGCCCCAGAGTTAACCGAGGCATGTGCCACCGCTGCATTGCAGGATCGTATGGATATCTCCCTAATTCAGGCATTTTCCCATAATATAGAAAGGGGTAGGCGTCAGCAGCAGGGTACGGAGAAGACTGACATAGGGCAGTGTAAGATGATGAGATTTTCCAGATCTCAAGAGCAGTATCAAGGTAGTTATAAGCCCCAGTACTTTGAACGGACACCTAGACATCCGCCACCTCAGTCACAGGGTTACAGGTATGACGATTATACTCAGTCAGGACCAGGCGAAAGCTCCCAGGCATCAGGTTTGTAGGGACAGCGAGGATCGGGGAAGACATGACCATTTTCTCCGTGGTGTGCCATCTGCGGTAGAGGACACTTGGGCCAATGTCGAGCCAGTTCCGATGCTTGTTATACATGTGGACGTCCGGGACATATGATGCGAGATTGCCCAAATAGAGATTCTGGGGGTATGGCACAACCAGTGAATTCAGCAACAGGATCATCTATGTCCGTGAATCCTTCAGGGCGCGAGTCTCAGTCTTCGGCTGGTAGAGGTAGTGGTTTCAGTTCAGGTGGTAACCGGAATCCTAGTTGTGTGCTAGCGGGTCGACAGGACCAAGAGTCCTCACCAGACATTGTGACAGGTATGTTGACCATTTGCTCTCACGGTGTTTATGCCTTGATAGACCCAGGATCTACTTTATCATGTATTACCCCATTTGTCGCAAGGAAATTTGGTATAATGCCTGAAATACTAAGTGATCCTTTTGCGGTATCTACACCAGTCGGAGAATCGATTATTGGTAGACGGGTTTACCGAGGTTGTACGGTGTCAGTTTGTGTTCATCAGACCTAGTTGAGCTGGAGATGTTTGAATTTGATGCTATCATGGGCATGGACTGGTTGGCAGCTTGCTACGCCACAGTTGATTGTCGAGAAAAGATAGCTAGATTTCATTTTTCGGGTGAGCCAGTCCTTGAATGGGTAGGTAATACAGTGACACCCAGAGATAGGTTTATTTCCTATCTGAAGGCGAGGAAGATGATCGCTAAAGGGTGCATATATCATATTGTGCGAGTTAGGGATGCAAATGCGGAGATACCTACACTTCAGTCTATCCCAATAGTAAAGGAGTACGCGGATGTATTTTCAGATGAACTTCCAGGTATTCCCCCAGAGAGAAAGATTGATTTTGGCATCGATTTGCTTACGGGAACTCAACCAATATTCATCCCTCCGTATAGAATGGAACCTGCCGAATTGAAGGAGTTGAAAGAGCAGTTGAAAGATTTGCTGGAGAAAGGTTTCATCAGGCACAATACTTCACCTTGGGGTGCCCCGGTACTGTTTGTGCGGAAGAAAGATGGTTGGCTGAGGATGTGTATCGATTATTGGCAGTTAAACAAGGTAACTATCAAGAATAAGTATCCATTTCCAAGGATCGATGACCCGTTTGATCAGTTGCAGGGGGATAGATGCTTTTCAAAGATAGATTTGAGGTCGGGATACCACCAGGTCAGAGTTTGGGAGAAAAATATTCCTAAGACAGCCTTCAGGACCCGATATGGACACTTCGAGCTCCTTTTCATGTCCTTCGGGTTGACGAATTCACCTGCCATATTTATGGACTTGATGAACAGCCTATTTCAACCATATTAAGATCTGTTTGTGATAGTATTTATTGATGATATTCTGGTTTATTCACGTTCAGAGGACCACCTGCGAGCGGTACTCCAAACCCTCCGTGATAATAAATTGTATGCTAAGTTTTCTAAATGTGAGTTCTGGTTGAAGTCTACAGCATTCTTGGGGCACACTGTATCCGATGGAGGTATAAAGGTAGACAATCAGAAGATTGAGGCTGTGAAATCCTGGCCTAGACCTACCACTCCGACAGAGGTTCGTAGCTTTTTAGGTTTAGCAGGATACTACCGGAGGTTCGTAGAGGGTTTTCCTTCTCTTTCAGCACTATTAACGAAGTTGACGCAGAAAGCAACTCAGTTTCAGTGAACAGAGGCCTGTGAGCAGAGTTTCCAAGAGCTTAAGAACAGGTTGACCTCAGCACCAGTTCTAGCACTTCCAGAGGGTCCAGATGGTTATGCCATGTACTGTGATGCCTCAGGTGTCGGGTTAGGATGTGTCCTAATGCAACATGGGAAGGTAATTGTGTATGCTTCAAGGCAGTTAAGGAAGCACGAACGGAATTATCCGACCCACGACCTCGAGTTAGCTGCGGTTGTCCATGCACTTAAGATATGGCGGCATTATTTTATATGGTGTTCATGTTGATGTATTCACGGATCATAAAAGCTTGCAATATATCTTCAAGCAAAAAGAGTTGAATTTGAGACAGAGGCGATGGCTTGAGTTATTAAATGATTACGATGTTAACATTCTCTACCATCCAGGGAAAGCTAATGTGGTAGCAGATACCTTAAGTCGTCGATCCATGGGTAGCTTAGCACATGTAGAGGCCGAGAAAAGATATTTAACTAGAGAGATTCATCAATTGGCTTGTTTGGGAGTTAGGTTAGTAGACTCTGGCAATGGTGGAGTTGTACTCCAAAATTGTCACGACCCAAATTCCCCAACCTTAGGGGGTCGTGATGGCGCCTAACACCAGACTTGATAGGAAAGCTAATGTTAGAAATTGATTATCTATTTTTTCTTAATTAATTACTTAAGCATAAATAAATGAATTCCAAATGAACTTAACTAGAACAATTCCCTAAATTTAATAAAGTAGAATAATAATAATGACCAACTAATTAAAACGAACCACGAACTAATTATAAAAATAACTCTAAGACTACCCCAGGATCTGGTGTCACAATCCATGAACTACTAAAGAATACTACAAATAATGGCTGAAAGAAGTAGTGTAACTGTTCTGAATAATATAAAACAGTGTATGTAAAAAGATAAGATTTCGTTTATCTCCTGCATGTGCACCTCACGTGCCTTTCACTCTGCATGTGTCTATGTCTCCGGTGATAGACCTGGTTCATCTTTGAGTTTCTTTGTCAATCTTCAAAACCATTCAATTTCTTAGGCAAACATAAGCATATTTGACATGCAGTAATACATTGAGTGGGAGTAAAAAGGCAAGTAAGTTCCTAGGAAGATAAAAACAAATATCTTTTGCTAAAGGGGAAGATGAATTTCATATATAGATTTCTAAGCTAGTTAGCAGTAGAAGGCCCAAACATACCATCTTGGAATTTTTCTTTGCAACTTTCTTTGAAATTATTGACTAATATAGTTCTATACCACCCCTTAACATTAAATACATACAATCATGCATATTCTATTATTTTTATGTTTCTATGACAAATGTAAGGCAATTAAAATTATTCATTATAAATATATTTGGTATTAACATTTTCTGGTAAAACCAAAATAATTGGGGTTGGATAGGGATGGGGAAAAACATAATTGTACAATATTAGAATTTTTTTTAAATTATAGAGGAATTATTTAATTTACAGTCAATAGCAACTAAATTATTAAGATACCATATTAAAATTTCAATATATCGGGAATCCACTTGTGTCTAGACGAGAATCACGTTAACAAACAGGAATTCCTTTTCGGTTTATAGCTCAAATGTTTCCTAATCGGCTACCGCTATCCATTATAGTTGACAAGTCTATCTTGTATTTGTATGATAAATAATTAAATATGCTTTATTTAATATTTATTCAATAATGATATCTCGATATTATATTAGAAACTAGTAATTATATACAAGAATATTGTTGAGTGCCCAATCTTAAAAGTAGAAAGTCTAGGTGTCACGACCCAAACCGGAGGGCTGCGGCGGGCACCTGATACTTTACTCAACCAAGTACCAACGTAACATATCTTTCTTATCGTACTATCATGGGTAAATGTTCCAAAAGGGTCATCATGACATAACCAAAATAAAACATAATAATGCTAGACATAGGACGACCTAACATGATATAGAAACTTATACATGTGATGTATGGGCCTATCATGCTGACATGATCATTTGTAAACTCAAAACATAGGCCGACAAGGCTATACAAGTATCCCTATACCTGACATATGTCTACAAGCCTCTAAGAGTACATAAACATCATATAGGTCAGAACAGCACCCCCTCCCCCTTCCCCCATCATACCAGTCAATACATGTCCCAATCATACTGACCAAATAGGCAACTCCGAAGCAAGTGGAGTGCAGCATTATCTTCCGCTGAGCCGAGAGCCTACTAGGAGGACTGACAACCTATCTATCGGGACCTGCGGGCATGAAACGCGGCATCCCCAGGCAAAAGGGACGTCATTAAGAATAAAGTACCGAGTATGTAAGCTAGGAAAACATAAATAAAAACAGTAATATAAAGAGAGATAGAGGCGATACAACCTGTAGCATCCGAGTGCCTCTAAGGGCTATTGACATGAAAGGCATGATAAATATATATACATAAACTTTTAAAAGCATACGCCTCTATGAGTATCATCATCATCCTATCGTACCCGACCTCAAAGAGGAATCGGTAAAACATACCCGGCCATCATAAGGCTCGGTAGAATCGTACCCGGCCACGTGGAGCTCGGTAAACCCAACAGATCAATGGTTTAACAATAGGTGTCGTACCCGGCCGACTATAGTGCGGCTCAGATGAGTAAATTATACAATGTATGCTGGACTCATAGAATCAGGTTCTAAACCTTTCGGAGTGACGTAAGGTCATTGCACCTTCGATTAACATTATGGACATCATACCATCAATATGAACTTCACTAGAATTTAAGGATCATGCATACTTTCTTAGGATAACTTTATAAGAAAAGAATAACATGGACAACCTTAGTTGCTAGGAGTAGATTCGTTATGAAATAGCGTATCGTATACGTTCGTTTCACTTTAGATCATGCCAAGAGAAAGAAGGAAGTGCCTTAACATTCATTAACCAAGTTGAGTCCTTAATAACTTCCAAGCAACTCTTCAAACAAGTCAACTCAATCTATCATAGCATAAGGAGATTCAAAAGTAGTGTTGATCAAAGGCTAAGTTTGTAACTTAAGCTAGTAGCTTGTTTACGTATATTTGGGAAGCATCTCCCCTATAACAAGGACCTCCTCCATTACCATATACCAACAACAACAGCCATAGAAATCCAGCAACATATAAATATCAATAACAAGACAGCATATAGCAACAATAAGTCACAACTACTTCACGACGGGCCGTAAGCTCCGATTGGAATCCGTATAACCCATATCACCCCTTATAGACTTCTCACATTAACTTAACACAATTATTAACATGATAACGAAGTATTTCATCAATGATTCCATCGTTATACCATATATTTATAACAAAGGAAACCATCCACAACTCCAACTATATTCGATTAACAACTTTATTCACTAGTTCATGTCTAGTCCATCCATTTAACTTAATCAACATCAAGATAACCTTAAGCACATAAAATAACACAATAAAAATACCTACTACAGTAACTTCAAGTCAAAATCCAAGTTATATTTACCTTACAACAACCCTCAATGGCAATACAACACCATAGAAGTGACTTAAGCTAATCCAAGTATTATCTTGTAGTTTATCATCCGAACAACTTGACCAACATACAAGCAAGCTTAAGCACAATTAGTAGGCTGTTATACTCACCTTATCCAGCAGCAATAATTTGAAATTTCTGCAAAACACAGCCCACAACTATCCTCAATGACAACGCAACCTCAAAGAGGTGTTATTCTTCAATAGAACTAACTTTTGAGGTTGAAATATGGTGTAATCCATTTGAAAGAATTGAAATAACCTAGGGTTGATATGAAAACCACGGGAGAGTATTTTGTAGAACATAAACCACTTAAAAAACCTCCCACACATGCTGGAACCACCTAAAAATCAGCAACAACAAGAAGAACAAGAAACTTACTAGTGCGACGGGATTCCCAACACTTGATTTGTGTTGGTTACCATTTGTTTGAGTCTTGCATCATGAGAGAAACTTGAGAGAGTGTTTCTAGGGTTCTAAGGTATGAATATACTGAAAACAAATGACTAAAAACGGGTTTGAGGTATCTTATATATATCCATATGTCTTAAACTGTCTATATGGGTCCCCTAGAGAGGTTCTTGGCGCAGCATCGCGTAAATGCAAATATCTCTCTACTCCGAGATCGTATCGATGAATAGTTTAATGATTTGGAAACTAGACTCATATATCTTCAACTTGGTTGGTATATCACACCATATATCCAAGTAAATTAAGAGAAAAGATTAGTAACATTTGACCTAAAGTTTAAGTAAAATTATGAATGTAAGTTGCGACAACTTTTGTCGACTTTTGTTCCACAACTTGCTTGACTTCAAAACGTAACACATATCATAAGACTAAATTAACTCATAACATAACCTACTTATAATTTTAAACACTCTAGTCTCACCCCAAAAGTTCATGTTATAACATTCCATATGTGTCGACCTTCCATGAAACTTATTGTTTTCTATTGGTTTAGCTTCTAAGCCTTCCAACCCTCTTTGTACTTGTAGTCCATGATCTTAAATATTTGTAACCTCCAAGTTAACATGATTAACTTAATTTATGTACTTTCAAAGACGATCTCATTTCTGAGCTTAAATCAATTGACTTACGACGTACTCTCGCGTACAAAATATGGGGTGTAACACCAGGTAAAGACGATTGAGCACCCGCAAATTTAAAAATCTTGGATCCGCCTCTGATAATTATACATTAAAAACCATGTATAATTAATAATATTATATAATCATAGAATAAATCTATTATGTGATTTGCAATTTCATGAAAAAAATATATCAAACAACCTTTAAATAAAAGTGCACAATTTGCAAAATAGAAAACAATTTTTTTTAAATAGAAAGTCTTAATACACGTCAAATTCGGTGTGGGGGGAGGGGGGAGGGGGTACTAACGGATGGGAGACGGGTTTGGGAAAGAGAAAGGGGTTTTGAAGCTCCTATTTTTTTATACTACTCTCTCTGTTATATGAACCTATTACCTTTTTTATTCATTCCACCTGTCCACCCTTATCACTCATTGTTGCGGCGTGCAACCCGCTCTCACCAGACATATCATATCAATTCATAATTTTCGCAATTCAGGCCAAGCCTTTCACAATATTTTTGTCTCAACAATTATAAATAATAAACTGCATTTTTCTCATAACTTCATCAATAACCTCTCAACCATGAAGCCAACAGGAATATCAAAAATATATACATTTATTTAATAAAAACAATACCAAACCTCTCAACCATGTTTATATCACAAGGAAACCAGCTCAAACAACCAATACTTTTTTCCAAATAGTCACAACAATGTCTAACAACAAATCAACAAGGCCAAATAGTCATAGAAACAATAATGAACACATAGCAATTAAGACAATAATCAACTAAGTGGGGAACGGGAAAGGGGATCATGTTTAACAACCAATTTGGGTGGTGCATAGATACTCGTCACCACACCTATACACCACGCCCATGCATTTCACATAACAAACAAGTGGGGAGTCCTATTCCCTCAAGCCAAAGTTAGACCAAACACTTACCTCAATTCTGCAGGCCACTCACTGCTCAATTATTGCTTTTTCTTTTGAATTCACCTCCAACTTGCTCTAATCTAATCAAAATTAACTTAATATCATTAACTAATGCTAAAGGAACTAGCTTTATTGAAAAATATAACTTTTCCTATGTTTTCTCAAAAAGAGTGAAAACTCGACCCCGGGCCCGCTTGGTCTAAACTCGGGGTTCGGACCCAATTACTTTTACCCATTCACCCAAGAACCCAAATATGCTATTAGTTTAGAAATCTGACCTTAATTTGATATAAAAATTCATTTTTTACAAAACTCCCTAATTCTACCCAAATCCTAGATTTTTATCATGAAAATTCTTTGTTTTTGTTTTAAAAGTGATGCAAAATAGTAAGGAATTGAAAGAACAAGGTTTGAAATTAATTACCTATGAATTGGGGATGAAGATTGTTGAAGAAAACTCATTTTTAGGGATGGAACCTCAAAAAATTGGAGAAGAAAGGGTTCTGCCCGATTTTAATTCGATATTTATATTAGCTGGGCTGGGAAACTGTGCGATCGCGGGTAAAGGCATGCGATCGCACAGGGTAAGGGGGCTGGGTCAGTGCGATCGCGGGGTGGGGGTGTGCGTTCGCACAAGGTGGGGGTGTTGCACAATGCAGTCGCGTAGTACATTGTGCGATCGCACAACTTACCTGGACAGTGCTTCGCGACCGCACACCAGGAGCTGCGTTCGCACAATACAAAGCTTGGGACCCCTGAAGACTACACTATGCAATCGCGGTAATACCTATGCGATCGCATAGTACAAAAACCTGGACACCAGTTACTGAGAAGAAAAAAAAGCAGTTATTTAAGGTAAAAAAAACACCCTGTGGCCTATCCGAACTCACCAGAGCCCTCGTGGCTCTAAACAAATCATGCACGCAAGTCTAAAAATCTCATACGGACTTGGTCATGCGATAAAATCATGAAAATAACATGTAAATCTATGAATTAAACCTCAAAACTCATCATTTTCAACAAAAACTCTTAAAGTTCATAATTTCTCAACCGGATGTCCGAATCACGTCAAACGAACTCCGTTTTTCACCAAATTTCACAGTTAACCTTTAAATATCATAACAAAGTTGTATCGGGCTTCGGAACCAAAACACGTACCCGATACCAATGATTTTTAGCATTATTTCTTTCTTTAATTCTCAAACATTTCAGCAAAACAATTTCTTTCAAAAATTGATTTTTAAGGCTTGGGACCTCGGAATTCATTTTCGGGCGTACGCCCGAGTCCCATACTGCGGACCTCCCGGGATCGTGGGAACACGGATCCGGGTACGTTTACTCAAAATGTTGACCAAAGTCAACTTTTATCAAATTCAAATTCTAAAAATCACTATCTCTCATATTTTCACATAAAAGCTTTCCGGTTTCACGCCCGAACTGTGCACGTAAATCGAGGTATTTAGTTTTAGTCTTTTTATGGTTATTTAGCATGGAACTGAGTCTAATTTTATAAATGACCCCTTGGGTCATCACAATCTCCACCTCTAAAATACACGTTCGTCCTCAAACAGACATAGAGAATTACCTGAAGTGGCGAACAAGTGTGGGTATCTACTCTGTATGTCTGACTCAGACTCCAAACTAGATGCCTCAACAGGCTGGCCTCTCTAATGCACTCGAACTGAAGGAAAACTTTTAGATCTCAATTGGCGAACCTGCTGGTCTAAAATAGCTACCGGCTCTTCCTCATAAGTCAAGTCTTTGTCCAACTGGACTGAGCTGAAATCTAACACGTGGGACGGGTCACCATGATATTTCTGGAGCATAGACACATGGAATACCGGATGAACTGAGGATAACCCTGGAGGCAATGCAAGTCTGTAAGCTACATCCCCCACCTTATCAAGAATCTCAAACGGCCCGACATACCTAGGGCTCAACTTGCCCTTCTTCCCAAACCTCATAACACCCTTCATGGGAGACACACGAAGCAATACTCTCTCTCCAACCATGAATGCTACATCACAAACCTTACGATCGACATAACTCTTTTGCCTAGACTGAGCTGCACGAAGTCTCTCTTGAATAATCTTGACCTTATCTAAGGCCTCCTGAACTAAGTTTGTACCTAACAACCGAGCCTCTCCTGGCTCGAAACATCCAACTGGCGATCTGCACCATCTACCATATAACGCCTCATAAGAAGCCATCTGAATGCTCGACTGATAACTATTATTATAAGCAAACTCCGCTAACGGCAAGAATTGATCCCATGAACCTCCAAAGTCAATAACACAAGCGCGGAGCATGTCCTCCAATATCTTAATGGTACGCTCATACTGCCCGTCAGTCTGAGGGTGAAATGTTGTACTCAACTCTACTCGGGTACCCAACTCACGATGGACTGCTCTCCAAAAGTGTAAAGTAAACTGCGTACCCCGATCAGAAATGATAGACACGGGCACCCCATGAAGGCGAACAATATCCCGAATATACAACTCAGCCAACCGCTTTGAAGTATAAGTACTAGCCACTGGAATGACGTGTGCTGACTTAGTCAACCTATCCACAATAACCCAAACCGCATCGAATTTCCTCTGAGTCCGTGGGAGCCCAACAATGAAGTCCATAGTGATACGCTCCCACTTCCACTCAGGAATCTCTATTTCCTGAAGCAAACCACCAGGTCTCTGATGCTCATATTTTACCTGCTGACAATGTAAGCAACGAGCCACATAAGCCATAATGTCCTTTTTCATACTCCTCCACCAATAATGTTGATTCAAATCTTGGTACATTTTTGCTGCACCTGGGTGAATAGAATACTTGGAGCTGTGAGCCTCCTCAATGATCAACTCATGGAGGCCATCAACATTGGTCACACACAGTCTACCCTGCATCCTCAAAACGCCATCATCTCCAACTGTAACCTTCTTGGAATCACCGTGTCGAACCGTGTCCCTAAGGACCGCCAAATGTGGGTCATCATCATGCCGCTCTCGGATACGATCAATTAGAGAAGACCGAGCGACAGTACAAGCTAGGACACTGCTGGGCGAAATATCCAACCTCACGAACTGATTAGCCAAAGTCTGAATGTCTGAAGCCAATAGTCTCTTTCCAACTGGGATATACGCAAGACTGCCCATAATCACCGCCTTTCTACTCAATGCATCGGCCACCACATTGGCCTTCCCCGGGTGATACAATATAGTGACATCATAATCTTTTAACAACTCTAACCACCTCCGCTGCCTCAAATTTAGATCTTTCTGCTTGGATAAGTACTAGAGGCTACGATGGTCAGTAAAAATCTCATACGGCACGCCATAAAGATAATGCCTCCAAATTTTCAAAGTAAGAACAATAGCTGCCAACTCTAAATCATGAACAGGGTAATTCTTCTCAAGGACTTTCAATTGACGAGACGCATACGCAATTACGTTTCCATCCTGCATCAAAACTGCTCCAAGGCCAACTCGAGAAGCATCACAATACACCGTGAAAGAACCCGAATCTGATGGTAACACCAACATCGGTGCTGAAGTCAAGGTTGTCTTGAGCTTTTGAAAGCTCGCCTCACACTCATCTGACCATGTAAATGGGGCACCTTTCTGAGTCAATTTAGTCATTGGGGCTGCTATGGATGAAAACCCCTCCACAAAACGACGGTAGTAACCGGCCAAACCCAAGAAACTCCTAATCTTTGTGGTTGTGGTGGGTCTAGGCCAGTTCTTGACTACCTCTATCTTCTTAGGAACAACCTGAATACCCTCAGCTGATACGATATGTCCCAAAAAGGCTACTGAATCTAACCAGAACTCACATTTAGAAAACTTGGCATACAATTGATTATCCCTCAAAGTCTGGAGTGCTATACGGAGATGCTGCTCATGATCTTCCCGACCGCGGGAATATATAAGAATGTCATCAATGAACACGATCACAAAAGAGTCCAGATGTGATTTGAAAACCCGATTCATTAAATCCATAAAGGCCGCTGGAGCATTAGTCAGCCCAAAAGACATAACCAAAAATTCATAGTGCCCACACCGCGTACGAAAGGCTGTCTTAGGGATATCGGCCGCCCTAATCTTCAGCTGATGGTAGCCTGACTTCAAATCAATTTTCGAAAACACTCTACCACCCTGAAGCTGATCAAATAGGTCATCAATCTTCGGCAACAGATATTTATTCTTGATAGTAATTTTATTCAGCTGCCTGTAGTCTATGCACATTCTCATTGACCCATCTTTCTTCTTTACAAACAAAATCGGTGCACCCCAAGGAGAGACACTAGGTCTTATGAAACCCTTATCTAGCAAATCTTGTAACTGTTCTTTCAATTCTTTCAATTCTGGTGGGGCCATCCGATATGGAGGAATGGAAATGGACTGAGTGCCCAGAGCCATATCAATACAGAAATCAATATCCCTGTCGAGCGGCATACCCGACAGGTCTGCAAGAAATACCTCAGGAAACTCACGCACGATAGGAACTGACTCTATAGAAGATACCTCAGCATCAGAATCACGAATATGAGCCAAATAAGCCAAACACCCCTTCTCCACCATGTGACGAGCCTTAGCATATGAGATTACCCGGCTGGGAGGATGACAAGGAGTACCTTTCCATTCTAAGTGAGGCAACCCTGGTAAGGCTAAAGTAACCGTCTTGGCGTGACAGTCTAAAATGGCATAATAGGGCGACAACCAATCCATGCCCAATATAATATCAAAGTCAACCATGTCTAGGAGTAAAAGATCAACACTAGTTTCGAGACCTTTAATGACTACCACGCACGAACGATATACTCGATCTACCACAATAGCATCCCCCACCGGTGTAGACACATAAATAGGAACACTCAAGGGATCACGGGGCACATTCAAATACGAGGCAAAATAGGAGGAAACATACGAATAAGTAGACCCCGTATTAAACAAAACGGAAGCAGTTCTATCACAAACTGAGATGATACATGTAATAACAGCGTCGGAGGATTCTGCCTCAGGACTAGCTGGAAAAGCATATAGTCGGGGCTGAGCCCCACCACCCTAAACCACACCTCTGGGAGGACCCCCACCTCTAGCAGCCTGAGCTCCACCTCTAGCAGGCTGACCTCCACCTCTAGCTATTTGTCCTCCACCTCTAACATTCTGGCCTCTACCTCTGACCGCTTGACCCCTGCCCCTTGCCGGCGGGGCAGGTGGTACTGTAGTTGGTGACGGAACAATGGCACGAGAACCCTGGTACTGATTTAGCTGACTACTCAGAAATCTCGGACAAGCTCTCCGAACATGCCCATATTCACCACACTCAAAACATCCCTCCTGATATGAGGACTGACCCTGACGAACCGGCTGACCACGATAATAACTCTGCAGAGGAGGTGCTCTAATAGGAGCTGAAGGAGCACTGTAGGCTGGCTGAGCAGAAGAGGTACATAAGAACCACGGCCCCTTGAAGTACCATGTGAAACCTGTAGCGCTGAATGGAATGGCCTGGATGAATGGCCTCTACTAAATGAAGTCCCGCCTCCAGACGAGGCACCACTGAAAACACCGGAATGGTGAGGCCTCTTGTCTGACCCCTGACCTCCCATCCCAAGAACTGACTCAACCCTCCTAGCTATATTAGCTACATCCTGAAGAGAAATCTCGGATCCTGTTTCCTTGGCCATCTGCAACCTGATGGGCTGAGCAAGGCCATCAATAAACCGTCTGACCCTCTCACTCTCTATGGGCAATATAAGAATAGCATGTCTAGCCAGATCCACAAAACGAGTCTCGTACTAAGTCACAGTCATGTTGCCCTGTTGTAGTTGCTCAAACTGACGACGTTTATCCTCTTGAGTAGTGACAGGTAAGAACTTCTCCCAAAAGAAATGAGAAAAATAATCCCAAGTCAGAGCAGGTGATCCCACTGGCATATTCAACAAATAATCTCTCCACCATTTCTTAACGGAACCAGTCATCTGAAAAGCTGCAAAATCGACCCCATTGGTCTCCAAAATACCCATATTATGCAACACCTCATGACAACTATCCAGATATTCCTGTGGATCCTCCGAAGTAGCACCACTGAAATGGACAGGAAATAGTTTAATGAACCTGTCAAGTCTCCACAAAGCATCAGATGACATGGCTGCTCCATTAGCGGGCGGCACTACTACAACTGGCTGAACTACCCCAACGGTATTGGCCACTGGAGTCTGAACCTAAGGAGTAGTCTGAACTGGAGTGTGGGTAGTAGGAGTCGGGACCCCTACTCCCGCCTGAGATACGGCTGCTGTAATAGGAAAAGTGCCAGTCTGGGCCACACTCTCCATAAGGCCCACTAAACGGACCAAAGCATCCTGAAGAACTGGGGTAGCAATAAACCCCTCGGGAACCTGAATTGGTCCCGCTGGGACAGTCTGAGCCGGAACCCCCTCATTAATATCAATATGGGGTTTCGCAGCTGTGGTTGCTGCCTGAGCAATGGGCTGAGTCC
Source organism: Nicotiana undulata (assembly GCA_005239495.1). Lineage (NCBI taxonomy): Eukaryota > Viridiplantae > Streptophyta > Magnoliopsida > Solanales > Solanaceae > Nicotiana > Nicotiana undulata. The sequence continues at coordinate 71,214 of ML296216.1, forward strand.
TGCCCCTACCTCGGCCTCTGGCGTGGCCTCGGCCTCTGCCCTCAGTAGGAGCTGCTGCTGCTGGAGGTCCGGAATTCTGGTCAGCGGAAGATGAGGCACGTGTTCTTGCCATCTGCGAGAGAATAGAAGAATCCAAATCAGTATTTGAAATACAAGAATTCGCACGATAGAGTAGAAATAAAAATGGAGTTGTTTCCTAACTCAATAGCCTCTGAGAGATAAGTACAGACATCTCCGTACCGATCCTTCAGACTCTACTAAGCTTGTTCGTGGATTGTGAGACCTAAGTAAACCTAGTGCTCTGATACCAACTTGTCACGACCCAAATTCCCCAACCTTAGGGATCGTGATGGCGCCTAACACCACACTTTCTAGGCAAGCCAATGTTAGAAATCGATTATCTAATTTTGCTTAATTAATTACTTAAGCATAAATAAATCAATTCCAAATGAACTTAACTAGAACAATTCCCGAAATTTAATAAAGTAGAATAATAATGACCAATTAATTAAAAAGAACCACGAACTAATTATAAAAATAACTCTAAGACTACCCCAGTGTCTGGTGTCACAATCCATGAACTACTAAAGAATACTACAAATAATGGCTGAAAGAAGTAGTGTAACTGTTCTGAATAATATAAAACAGTGTATGTAAAAAGATAGAACAAGACTCTCGGAATCTGCGAACGCCAGCAGATGTACCTCGTGTCTCCAAATGAATCGGGTGGTCGTCCTGGAATCCTTTGCTGACTAGTACCTGGATATGTGCAAAAGAGCACAGAGTGTAGTATCAGTACAACCGACCACATGTACTGAGTAAGCGCCGAGCCTAACCTCGGCGAAGTAGTGACAAGGCTAAGTCGGGCTTCAATGATATAATCGATAACAACAATAAATAATAAAGCCAGAAAGAAATCTAAACAAATAGATAAATAAGTGCTGCAACAAAATAAAATAAATCAACTATAACCAATTATCAAATAACTCTTCAAAGTTCCAAACTTTGACTTTGAATAAAAATAGTACTGGAATATTAAAAGAGTAATAAAATAGACAATTTAACTTTTCAAAAACTTTTATTTTCTTTTTCTTTAAGAATCACTAAAATATAAATGTCCTCCCTTATCGCTCCTTGTTGCGGCGTGCAACCCCCTCCCACCTATCCTCCCTTATTGCTCCTCCCTAAAATTTCACCCTTATTACTCTTGTTGCAGCGTGCAACCCAATCCCACCTCTCCACCCTTATCACTCCTTGTTGCGGCGTGCAACCCGCTCCCACCAGACATATCATATCAATTTATTCATAATTTTCACAATTCAGGCCAAGCCTTTCACAATATTTTTGTCTCAACAATTATAAATAATAAATTGCATTTTTCTCATAACTTTATCAATAACCTCTCAACCATGAAGCCAACACGAATATAAAAAATATATACATTTATTTCATAAAAACAATACCAAACCTCTCAACCGTGTTTATATCACAAGGAAACTAGCTCAAACAACCAATACTTTTTTCCAAATAGTCACAACAATGTCTAACAACAAATCAACAAGGCCAAATAGTCATAGAAACAATAATGAATACGTAACAAATAAGACAATAATCAACTAAGTGGGGAACGGGAAAGGGGATTATGTTTAACAACCAATTTGGGTGGTGCATAGATACTCGTCACCACATATATACACCACGCCCATGCATTTCACATAACAAACAAGTGGGGAGTCATATTCCCTCAAGCGAAAGTTAGACCAAACACTTACCTCAATTCTGCAGGCCACTCACTGCTCAATTATTGCTTTTCCTTTTGAATTCACCTCTAACTTGCTCAAATCTAATCAAAATTAACTTAATATCATTAACTAATGCTAAAGGAACTAGCTTTATTGAAAAATATAACTTTTCCTAAGTTTTCTCAAAAAAGTGAAAATCCGACCTGGGGCCCGCTTGGTCTAACTCGGGGTTCGGACCAAATTACGTTTACCCATTCACCCACGAACCCAAATATGCTATTAGTTTTGAAATACGACCTTAATTAGATATAAAAAATCATTTTTTTACAAAACTCCCTAATTCTACACAAATCCTAGATTTTTATCATGAAAATTCTTTATTTTTGCTTCAAAAGTGATGCAAAATAGTTAGGAATTGAAAGAACAAGGTTTGGAATTAATTACCTATGAATTGGGTATGAAGATTGTTGAAGAAAATTCGTTTTTAGGGATGGAACCTCAAAAAATTGGAGAAGAAAGGGTTCTGCCCGATTTTAATTCGATATTTATATTAGCTGGGTTGGGAAACTGTGCGATCGCGGGTAAAGGCATGCAATCGCACAGGGTAAGGGGGCTGGGTCAGTGCGATCGCGGGGTGGGGGTGTTGCACAATGCGGTCGCGTAGTACATTGTGCGATCGCACAGCTTACCTGGACAGTGCTTCGCGATCACACACTAGGAGTTGCGTTCGCACAATACAAAGCTTGGGACCCCTGAAGACTACACTATGCAATCGCGGTAATACCTATGCGATCACATATTACAAAAACCTGGACACCAGATACTGAGGGGAAAAAAAGCAGTTATTTAAAGTTAAAAAAAAACACCTTGTGGCCTATCCGAAACTCACCCGAGCCCTCGGGGCTCTAAATAAATCATGCACGCAAGTCTAAAAACCTCATACGGACTTGCTCGTGCGATAAAATCATGAAAATAACATGTAAATCTATGAATTAAACCTCAAAACTCATCATTTTCAACAAAAAAACTCTTAAAGTTCATAATTTCTCAACCGGATGTCCGAATCACGTCAAACGAACTCCGATTTTCACCAAATTTCACAGTTAACCTTTAAATATCATAACAAAGTTGTACCGGGCTCCAGAATCGGAATACGGACCCGATACCAATGATTTTTAGCATTATTTCTTTTCTTTAATTCTCAAACATTTCAGCAAAATAATTTCTTTCAAAAATTGATTTCTAACGCTTGGGACCTCAGAATTCATTTTCGGGCATACGCCCGAGTCCCATATTTTACTGCGGACCTCCCGGGATCGTCGGAACAAGGATCCGAGTTTGTTTACTTAAAATATTGACCAAAGTCAACTTTTATCAAATTCAAATTCTAAAAATCACTATTTCTCATATTTTCACATAAAAGCTTTCCGTTTCACGCCCGTATTGTGCACGCAAATCGAGGTATTTAATTTTAGTCTTTTTATGGTTATTTAGCATGGAAAGGAGTCTAATTTTATAAAGTGACCCCTTGGGTCATTACAAAAAAACTGCAAAATCAACTCTCATAACTGAAGTAAAGGAAAGGCAGAGGACCCAGAGTTGATCAAGTTGAGAGAGCGAGTTTCGCAGTAGAAGAAGCCGTTGTTATAGATCAAGGGAGATGGGGTTCTCAGATACGAGGGTCGTCTGTGTGTTCCAGATATAGCAGGGCTACGAGACAGGATTGTGTCAGAGGCACATTATTCATGGTATTCCATTCATCCTGGGTCAACGACGATGTATCATGACATTAAGGACGTGTATTGGTGGAACGATAAGAAGAAGAACATTACTGAGTATGTTTCTCAGTGTCCTAGTTGCCAGCAGGTGAAGATAGAGCACCAGAAGCCTGGAGGGCTAATGCAGACTATAGAGATCCCGACATGGAAATAGGAGGCGATAAACATGGACTTCATCACAGGTTTACCTCGTTCTCATCGTGAGTTCGATTCCATATGGGTGATAGTCGATAGGCTCACGAAATCAGCTCATTTCCTACCGGTCAGATCTACATATACAGCAAAAGATTATGCAAAGTTGTATATTAAAAATATAGTGCGACTACACGGAGTACCAATATCTATTATATCTGACTGTGGGGCCCAGTTTACAGCACATTTTTGGAGGTCATTTCAAAAGGTCTAGGGACTCAGGTGAATCTTTGCACAATTTTTCATCCACAAACTGATGGACAGGACGAGCGCACAATTCAGACGCTCGAGGATATGTTACGAGTATGTGTACTGGATTTTAAAAGAAGTTGGGATGAATATCTACCTCTTATCGAGTTTGCATATAATAATAGTTACCACTCTAGTATCCAGATGGCTCCATACGAGGCTTTGTATGGGCGTAAGTGTAGATCTCCTATAGGGTAGTTTGATGTTGGAGAACCTGGGTTACATGGGTCAGACCTAGTTCAGCAGGACATAGAAAAAGTAAAGCTTATCCGGGAGCGACTGTTGACAGCTCAGAATCGTCAGACGTCATATTCTGACGTGCGGAGACGAGATTTACAGTTCGGCATTAATGATTGGGTATTCTTAAAGGTGCCACTTATGAAGGGTGTGATGAGATTTGGCAAGAAAGGAAAACTTAGCCCACGGTATATTGGGCCATATAGGATCATTCAGAGAGTTGGACAAGTAGCTTATGAGTTAGAATTGCCCTCGGAATTGGATTATGTCCATCCGGTATTTCACGTATCAATGTTAAGCAAATGCATAGGCGGTCCTACCCGAGTGGTTCCCACGAATGATGTACAAATTACAGAGGACTTGTCATACGAGAAAATTCCGGTTGCCATCCTAGACCGACAAATCCGCAAGCTATGAAATAAGGAGATAGCATCCATAAAGGTTTTATGGAGAAGCAAGAAGGTGGAAGAGATAACGTGGAGAAATGAAGTCTAAATACCCCCACCTATTTCAAACTGAAGAAATGGCTCGAGGTGGGATACCTCAGCACAATTCTATTCAGGTTGGTAGGTCATTTGGTAAGCTCTTATTGTTGACTTTCAGAATTTATAACAGACATTTGTGTGAGGCCAAGTGTGGCATGTATAGTATGTCTTCTGGTTGCGTGAATGGTGGTTTTAGTCTAGTGTATGAAGGACTCTGGAAAAAAAAATCTCAAAGTATCTAAGAGTAGACATTCGAGGACGAATGTTTCTAAGGGGGAAGGATGTTACATCTCGCATTTTTCGTACGTTAAAGTTTCATCTTCAGTTAATTAATGTAGACTCGGGGATGAGATTTTTTTGAGATTATAAGCATTATGCTATTTCAAATACATGATGAGTAAATTCGTGAAGGAGAGAAGGTAAGTAAATAGAAGAAAATGAGTTTCGTTGAAGGTTGTCGATTTGGAATAAAATACGGGTTGAGCGATAATACCCGATATTTATGGACTAGTACCATACAAAGTACCATATGACTATGGTAGTATGATAAAGTGTATTAAAAATGAGTAGAATTTTAAGTAATGTGAGACAATTATTAATTATACGGGTAATTGGTTAATTACCGGGTAACTGGACATTACCTAATTACCTAATAAGTGGATAAAGATTAACTTTCTCCACCCCTACCTCCACGTGGCAGTAAGCCACTATTAATACATATGACTAAGTAGTCATATGAGATTAGGTGGCAAACTAATGTAAAAACATTATATATTCATTCTCAAGACTTGAGGTGGCAAACTAACGTTAGCCATTTTCACAAAGCTTTCAACAAAACTTCATCTTCTCATGTTTGAATACAAATACACAATCAGAACATTAGCTTTTAACTACAAGACACTACAACTCATACGTGAGCTTTGCACCTTAGCAACGAAATTGCTTAGAAAAGTCTTACAAAATTCCTTCATAGGAGAACGTTAGAAACTTTTACAATTCAAGTTCCTACAAAGAAATTAAAAATGTTATTTCTTGCAATCAAATTCTCCAACAAGATTTCAACGAAATTCTTGTAACCAAACAATTCCAACGAGAATTGTTAGAATCGTAGCAACGTAAAATTTTGTGGTTCTAAAGGAGTACGGTGCTATCTTTTCCAAGAATATTATACGGATTTTTCCCTACTTAAGGTACGTTAAGGCTAAGCCCTTCTTTTATTTTGGCACGGTTTCGTAACTACACGAGTTTGATAATGAAGCATAAAGAAAAATTCATATCCCGGAATTTACGTATATTTTTCTAGTTTTGTATGTTACAATATTCTCTTTATCGAGACTTCATATTCATTTGAGTATTTCCTTTTTCCAGTCAAGAGAGTAGAGAGTTTATATATATGCAGTATTACAGTATTTTCATTACCATCGAGCTATAATCGATGGGTAAGCCCCTATTGGGCAACCTCTGATCAGATGGTAAGTTATATATCGAGCCTACTGTAGTCGAGCGCCTATGAGCGAGCCAAGTTGGCCGAGATACACAAACTAGTATGGTCGAGTGCCTATGATCGAGCCTACTACGGCAAAGCAGTTATATATATACACCAAGCCTTATAGGTCCGGACAATTATTTTACTTATTATATTAAGAGAATTGAGTCGGTATCAGTAGGTAAGCATATGTTCAGATTATCAGTGCAGTTTCAGCTTTTTGTATACTGCCTTACATACTCGGTACATTATTTCGTACTGACGTCCCTTTCTAGGGGAACTGCATTTCATGCATGCAGATTTAGACAGACGGGTAGACCTCCTTAGTAGGTGTTGCCCGAGTTCAGATTTATCGGTAAGCTCCCCGTCCTTCAAAGTTGACGGGTCTAGAATTTTTGTGTATATATGTAGATAGGTTATGGGTAGGTCGGGGCCCTCTTCCGATCATAGTACATCTATCAGTAGAGGCTTGTAGGCATATCCTGTCAGTTAGTGCAGTATGTTGGGCTTGTAGGCCTTGTACGTATATTTTGTTGGCTTGTCAGTTATAGTAGTTATGACGGCCTTGTCGGCCCAGCTTTATGTTGACGTTTAGTCAGCGTTAGTCTCTATTCAGCTTTATATTTGGCTTCGCAAATTGTCTTGTTATGTGGCCCCTGGCCAAGTATGACATTATAATTCTAGAATTCCTGAGCCGCAAGTTGATACGCAAGGATAGGTGAGGCACCGGGTGCCGGTCTCGCCCCCAGGCTCGGGGCGTGACAGGTTCCCCTTGAATAGTATGTACTTCGTTCACAGTATCAAGACACAATTGAAATAGAGCTTTAAAGAGAAAATATCATTATATTTCTTCTGAGTGAATATTACAATGCCCTTTACAAATAATTAGACCCCCTTTATATAGTAAGGGGGTCCTATTTTAAGTACAACTATATCTAAGGTAAAGAATCTCATGATTTGCTAATTAATCAGTTTCTCATTGATATGTGCAAAGATTAGCACCGTGATATTCGACTGGTTACGAATATTTTAGACTTCCATTATTTGGTCTGACAATGTTTTCTCGAGCTCATTCGGAGTTGGGGTCGGTTATGGGGTCACGAACTCGATAATCTTGAAGGCGTATGTTCTAACCTCGTACCTCGGTCTAATGGAACCATGGATCGATCTTCAATCCATTATGTTTCAATCTCGATTTTGTCATGCAACGGACGAGCCCGGTTTCGACCATATACAGATAGTCACCTTATTTTTTGGAGAGTACATGACGAGAAACGATATAAGACAACAATCCTCATCTCGATACCTCGCGTCAGAAACGACAAAATGAATGAAACGTCCCGTCAGTCACGTCCTAATGGCATTAAATGTTCATCTATTGTTGGTCGGACACTTCACGTTTTCAATCGTCGTTTGCAAACTATAAATACCTCCTCCCTCATTCATTCAAACTTTACATCCAATCTTGGCTTACTCGTGTTATTAAAGAATCTCTTTATTTTCTAGTACTTATACCCAAAATTTTTGAGAGTTTGTAAGGATTACCCCTTTGCAAGAATACTTCTTTAACTCCTTCTTCTTCATCTTTATCCACAAAAATGGCGAAGACTTCTAAAACGGTTCCTCAAAAAGAAAACACTTTTTCTTCCCAGCTGGCCGACGAGGAACTAGCGGTGGAACCCCCTCTTGACGCGTTTATTCCTGGAGGGTGCTCGGTGGCCACCGACTTCAAGGTTTAGAAACATTCACCAGTTCCGGGCCGGGGTGAGACGGAGTCGTGGTATATCTGCTCGATCACCGAGGATATACTCCCTAAGGTCATAGTTTGCATCTGGGTCTTAAAAGACGTGGTGATTCCTAGGCCCGGAGAATACATCACTACCCACGTAAAGAGATACTTAAGTGTTTACACTTATCCCTTTACGTTGGGCCTGTTGGAAGTGGTGATCATCCAGTTCTACAAAAGGCACGAGGTGTGCCTTGGTCAGATCCACCCCTCGTTCTGGAGGATAGTCATTCTCCTTCGATTATTTGTGAGCGATATTGGCGGATGCCCTTTCACCGTTGATCATCTAATGCTCCTATACAGTCCCCGATTCTTCCGGGAGGACTAATCAAACCTGCACGCGGCCACCAAAGCTCATTTCTCGAGCATCGATAAGGATCAAGACCGAGGTTGGCTAGGCTTCTTTGTCCGAGTGAGGACTTCGGACTTGATCCCGGACGAAGACATATCATTCCCCGAAGAGTGGAACACAAAACATAAGTCAGGTTCTTTTTTCCCTAGAATTCATTATTTGCATTCTCCTTTTCTGCTTTCTTACCGATGTTTGGTTGCGATGCAGCTGTTTCTCAGGTTCCAAAGGCAGTTCCTCGACTAAGGGAGTGGGTCGAGGCATTGTCTCCAAAAAACCATACTCCGAGCATACATGTCACAAACTTTTAAAGGGCCAGTAAGAGGCCCTCAAGGCGAGATCTCTTCCTAGTGTGGACAACACTTGGGCTTCTTTTGAGCTTACTCATTTATTTTTCTTTGTAGGCCCTAGGAAGGATGGTTCAATGAGTCCCCCAACCGGCGACGAGTACAAACCTGCCGAGTTCCCTGCTCCAAGGCAAGGCGAGGAGAAGAAGAGGTGAAGGCCTCGGAGAAGAAAAAATTAAAGAGGAGGTTGGTGCGCAAAACCAAGGAAAGCATCAACGCTCTCCCATTAGAATCAGTCCACCGGCTGAGGGATGAGTCTGACTAAGAAGAAGAAAACTCTGAACTGGTGGCGCGTGTGCGAGGTAACATCATACTGCCTTAAACCAGGGGGTTGTCGAAGAGGCAGTGACCGAGGCCTCCGAACCAGGGAGGGGTGAAGCCGTTTTGCCCCAAGTTAGGGAGGCCGACCAAGATATTGTGGCTGATGCCTCTCAAGTGGAGTATAATGCATAAAAGGACACTCTTGGGGTAATAGACCTCTCGGAGTCACCATTATTTATCGACTCCATGATCCATGACGCCTAAACGCTCAAAGGACGCCCAACTAAGGTGTCACGACCCAAACCGATGGGCTGCGACGGGCACCCAGTACCTTATTCAACCGAGTACCAACGTAATGTATCTTTGTGTCATTCAATCATAGTTAAATGAATCGAAGTAAAGCATGAGGTAACACAAACTTATACACATGACATACAGGCCTATACGACCAAAATGATCACTCGTACACTGAACATAGGCCAACAATGTCGTACAATCTTTTACGTACACGACATATGTCTACAATCCTCTAAGAGTACATAAATGTCATAAAGGACGGGACAAGTCCCTGCCTTACTAATAAATACATGTCCTAATCCTACTGACCACATAAGCAACTCCGGAGCAAATGGAGCGCACCAACACCTTCCACTAAACTGATAGCCTACTTGGAGGACTCTCAACCTGTCTACTTGGAGCAAATGGAGCGCACCAACACCTTCCCCAGGCAAAAGGGATGTCATTACAAATGATGTACCGAGTATGTAAAGAATGAAAATCAGTAAACAATAGACACGAGAGAAACATGGCGTAAAAGACTTCACATGTAAGTCTAAATAACTCTGTGAATCACTTAATACTTATAATGTCATGCCATGAATGGGTATATGCGTTCATAACATCATCAAGTCTATGTGGGCATCCCATCATATCATCTCGGCCACTGTGGGCAAATCATCAACGTATACCAACTGATCAGGTGTTGGTGCATATATAACGCTGTAACATTTTCCCATATCCCATTAACACACACACACACACACACACACACACACACACACACACA
>ML296219.1:0-29109 GCA_005239495.1 Nicotiana undulata
TATTAGTGCAGCCCATTTAGACCCATCCAATCTCAGCCCAAATAGCCCATTTGCCACCCCTACTTCTTGCTTAGGTTGTTTTTCGGTCTAGAAGCCTGCTTCCTCTTTCTCTTATTTTGAGAAGTATCCTCAACAATGTTTGCTCCCATTATTGTTGACTTTCCACGGCCTCTCTTTTCAGCAGCTTTCTGTCCTCTTCAATTCTCAACCGAACAATGATATCTTCAAGGGACATCTCCTTGCGTTTGTGTTTCAAATAATTTTTGAAGTCCTTCCACAACGGAGGCAACTTATCAATCATCACTGCTACTTGGAATACCTCATTGATGACAAGACCTTCAATAAACAATTATGTTAGTAAACCTAATAAAATTAATACTACCAACATTAGTATTAATTCTACTTATACCTTCAGCAAGGAGATCGTGAATAATCACTAGCAATTCCTGGACTTGGGTAACAACAGACTTGTTATCTACCATTTTATAGTCCAAACATTTAGCGGTAAAGAATTTCTTCAACCCGACATCTTCGGTTTTGTATTTCTTTTCAAGCGCAATTCACAGTTCTTCTGACGTATCTATGCCACTGTAGACGTTATTCAAAGCTTCCTCCAATCCGCTAAGAATATAATTCTTGCACAGAAAATCAGAATGCTTCCACGCCTCAATCACGAGAAAGCATTCAGTCTCTGGAGTTTCATCGGGCAGCACAAAAACATCTTCCTTGATGAACTTCTGCAGAGTTAAAGTAGTCAAGTAGAAGAACATCTTTTGCTGCAAGCGCTTGAAATCAATCCCCGAAAAAATATCCGGACTTTTCCCCCGGTGCCAATGTTGCCGGTGTTTTTCGGCTCATTGAGGCAATTGCAATTACCATCGGAGCAGCTTGGTTTCCGTTGTCATTCATCATTTCTGTAAAAGAATGACACAAACAAATGTTAAAATCATGCAGATTTTAATCTCCAATGGAGAAGAAAACCACAAAGGTTTTAATCTGCAGAAAAATAAATATAACACAAATACAGAAAATAAAAGATGAAATTCCTTAAGCTTGTTACTATTACTGTATTTGTAAACTAATTCTGGAGAAAATAAAATAACATATAAACAAAAATCTAAATGAAACAAAAATCCATTCGAGCCCACTGAAGTCACAGTGTTTCCTTAAGGAATTTAATCTCCTCCTAGTACTCAAGGTTATGGATTCTTTTCTCCCAGGATAGAACGAATTACACTGGTGTAGTGGTACTTCAAACCCCAGTGTTTCAGCAAACACAAAGTTCGGTAGTAAATCACACTTACTGTTGCTTTCTTTGAAGTTAAAAATATGCAGAAGAAAGGAGGAGAACTCATAAATTCGTATGGAAAATCTGAGAGAATGGACTTCTATTTATAGCCAATGTTGGGCTGAAATCTGAAGAGGTACAACTCTTCAGAATGGCTGTTTATGCAAAACGGCCATAGCATAAATGACATAACATAAATGGCTATTTACTCAACAATAAATAAGGAAAACTGAAGAGGGTAGTTAATTTTCTGTTACCAAAACAGAAAAACTAAAAAATGGATAACTGAATTGGATTTAATATTAATATTTTATTATTAAAATGAATATTTAATAATATTTCTGTTAATATTTACTATTAACAAATAAATTTGGTCCAAAAAATTAATCAATATGCCGAAGCCGAGCCGAGCCGAGCGACGACGACGACGACGGCGCGAGGCTTGCCTTCTTCTCAACTCTTTATGAGCTAGAAGAAGAGCAATTGTTTATATACCCATCAAAAACCTTTTCCTCTTCCCATATGGGACAACATTCCTTGTCAAGGAGGGAAACTCAAATATTTTATTTTTCCCTCCATTTCGTATTCACCCTATTTTAAGCTTAATTAAAGCTTAAGTTTAAAACCGAACAACTACATGTTGTGTACAAAAAAGAAATAGTTAAAAAGCTAATGATTAAATACATGTGTCAGTTTACAATTTATTTCTCTAAAATGTCTCTAGAAATACACGGTATAATAAGATGACAAAATAGGTAGCAACATGCAACAAACATAACTAAAAGTTTCAATAAGATTCTGCCTATTTCACTCAAAAAATATAATTAAGTGTAAAATGAAACGACGATGAACATGAACGAATCATAATATGATAATACTATTCTGTTATGAACTTCACTAATTAGTTCACAAGACAAAATTTAGATGGATAAAATTTAAATTGCTTGGAGATTCTTCAAGTTCATTAAATATTTTACAATCAATTACTATTTCTGTTGACACTGGTTCGGCTACTGAAGCATCGATACACTTCAAAGAAAGAGGTATAGAGATAACCTAGCCTATTGGTTATTATATCTAGATATTTTAAAGGTTATTTATGTCATTACACATATTAGTTAGTGGAGGTTAGTGGAGTAGGTAGTCGGTTACCCAAGTTATGAACATATACATTGTATATAAATACAATGTACAGTTGCATTTACACCGAAAATAAAGAATTGGGATTCTTCCCTCAAAAATCAATTTGTGCATTCTCTCGTTCTTAACATGGTATCAGAGCAATGGTTGCTCGATCCATATCAAAATGGTTCTAGTTAGTTCTGTTGAAAATATTGTGAATCAGCGAAGTGTTGGTTGCTGTTAATTTTCTTCATCTCTTGTTTTTTTCTATTGCGAATTCTGCCGCCATAGATGAAGGAGGACAATCCTTTTGGAGAGAGATTGATTATTGTTGAAAGCTCCCACCCTCTCTATTTGAGTCCCTCTGATAATTTTGGGATCAATTTTGGTCTTCTCACTCTTCGATGGATCTGGTTATGCAGATTGGAGAAAATCTATGTTAATTTCACTTTCAGCTAAAAACAAGCTAGGGTTTATTAATGAAAAAATTACAAAACGTAGAGATGATTCACCTTATTTGGATCTTTGGACTAGATACAATGACATGGTGATGGCATGGCTTCTCAATTCATTGACGAAAGGGATACGATCCAGTGTGTTGCATTCGAAGTCCACAAGAGATTTGTGGAAGCAACTTGAGGACAGGTATGGCCAATCCGATATTGCTTAGTTATTCAGCCTACACAAGAGACTTTTAGAAACTTTACAAGGATCACATGATATAGCTACATATTTCAATAGTATGAAAGCAATCTAGTATGAACTAGAAGCATTAGATGCAAGAGTTCCATGCAGTTGTGTCGAGTGTGTTTGTGATGCAAAACAGAAAAATAAAGCAATTGATGATAGGCAGAAATTAGTACAATTTTTAATGGGACTTAATGAGACCTACACTACTTGTAGAGGGAACATTATGATGATGTACCCTACACCAAGCATTGATAAAGTTTACTCACTTCTTCTACAAGAAGAGAGACAAAGATCAATACAGCCTATATTGACTTCACCTCTGGAGTCCAGTTCTTTTAATGCCTCTGCACAAAGAATAGGGAATAACTTGGGGCAAGGAAAATTGAATTCCCCTGCTTATGCTGGCACTGGGAACATATCTGGCATGCACAAAGGAAGTGATAAAAGTAATTTTTTCTGCACATACTGTCAGAAACCAAGTCATACACGTGAGAGATGTTTCAAAATTCATGGATATCCAACAAATTTCAAACCTAATAAGCCAAGAAGATTTCAAACTCAGCATAATGTACACAATAATGCAGTTTCTACTGAAGAAGAACATTACATTGTGCAGGGGATGACACATTAGAATTATCAGAATCCATTTATGGGACATCATGTTACTCAAGAAACTCATAGCTCTTCTACTGGTTCTCCTAGCTTACAGAGTTCAAATATTGGTTTTCCTGCTGTGCAAGGATCGCAGGGGCCTAACAATTCAACTAATATGGTGGGAATCATCCAGGAACAATATTCTCAATTGATGGATATACTACAATAGGTCAAAATTGGTCAGCAGGCTGCTTCAAGTTCTGAAGTCAATGTTACTGCCAATTGTGCTGGTATTGTTCCCATCCTACCCACCTATCTTCCTAATAATTCTTTTGTACACTCACGAATACTTGATTCAGGTGCTCTGAACACATGACCTTTGATAAGTCCATCTTATTTGACATCATGCCCCTTTCTCAACCTTTAACAGTCAATCTTCCTAATTCCTACAAAATCAATGTAACCAATGCAAGAAAAGTAGTCCTATTTCAAGACATGACTTTAAGCAGAGTCCTCTATGTCCCTTCCTTCAAATTCAACTTATTATATGTACATCAATTCTGCTATCAATTTGGTTGTAATCTAATTTTTGGTGCCTTTCTATGCTCTATGCAGGGCCTTTCATTGAGGAAGGTTTTGGGACTTGGTAAACTTAGTAATGGACTCTACATCCTCAAGTTAGTTCATCATCCTACCTCTGACCACAAAGTTGTTTCTCACCCTCTAAACAAGTGTATTAGTGCTAATACTGTTTCTAAATTTCCCCATGTTGTTTCTTGTCACAATGTATGGCATATTAGGTTAGGTCACATACCTATTTCCCGTATGAAAAACATTCAGTGTTTGCCACATAGTGCTTTCAATAACAGTACTATTCCTTGCACTGTTTTCCCTTTAGCAAGGCAACACAGGTTACCTTTTCCATCTAGTTCTATTACTTCTTCACACATTTTTGATCTCATTCATATTGATACCTGGGGGCCCTAAAACACAGCTACCTATGATGGTTTTAGATTCTTTCTTACCATTGTAGATGATGTTAGTAGAGGTACTTGGACTTATCTTTTGAGCACTAAAAGATCTGCTTTCACCATTCTCCAGTCTTTTATTTCAATGGTTGAGAGACAGTTCAACACTAAAGTCAAAAAGGTCAGGTCTGACAATGCTTTAGAACTTGGGTCCAGTATAGCTGCAAATGCTTACTTTCTCTCTAAGGGAATTATTCATCAAACTAGTTGTGTGGCCACACCACAACAGAATAGGGTTGTGGAAAGGAAACATAGGCACCTATTAGAAGTCTGTTGAGCCCTCTTGTTTCAGTCTCATCTTCCTACTGTTTATTGGGGGGAATGGTTGCAGACTGCCACTTTTCTAATCAATAGATATCCTACCAGACTTTTACACTATAAAACTCCCTTTGAACTTCTTTTTCACAAACCTCCTGATTATTCATTTCTTAAGTCTTTTGGTTGCCTTTGTTTTGCTTCCACCCTTCCACATAATAGGGGAAATTGGATCCTAGGGAAATAGCATGTGTTTTTCTGGGTTATCCCTTTGGCAAAAAGGGTTACAAGTTGTTAAATCTACAAACTAAGCAAGTTTAAATCTCAAGAGATGTGGTCTTTCATGAATCCATTTACCCTTATGCTTCACCACAGTCTTCTGTTACTCCTCTGTTTTCCTCATAGCCTACATCACCAATTATATACCATCCTCCTACTGTTGTTCCTACTTCTCACACTTTCACTACTTCATTTTTTGAATCATCCACTCCTATTCTACCTCTGATCCTCATTCTGATACCGTTTCTCCTATTCTACCTTCTACCTCTTCTTCTACACATATCCCCTGTCCTATGGTTATGGACACTGCTTTGCGCAGATCACTTAGAGAGCATAAAACTCCTTCTTATCTCTCTGATTACATTTGTGGTGCAGTCCATTTGACAGATGTTTCTACCACTTGTTTTCTTGCTCCTGTCTCACCCACTACCTACTCTTTCACAGCTTTAACCCCATATAACCAAACTCTCCTCAATTCTATTTCACATAATCAAGAACCTACTTCTTACTCCCAAGCAGCCCTACATCCAGGTTGGCAGGAAGTCATGGCCAAAGAAATTGATGCCCTGCTTGCCAATGAGACCTGGGATGTGGTACCTCTCCCACCTGGTAAGAAGGCTCTTCCCAAATGGGTATATAAAGTGTATTGTTGTTTGTTTGGTTATTCGTGGTGACATTCAAAGGGAGGGTATTGATTTCAATGAAACTTTTTTCCCCGTGGTTAAAATGACTACAATTATGGCCATTGCTATTAAGCGTGGCTGGGGTCTCTATCAACTGGACGTGAATAATGCTTTCTTACATGAAGACTTGTCTAAGGAAGTCTATATGAAATTTCCTGCTGGTGTTCAGCCACCCTCTCCTAATATGGTTTTGTCTCCTTAATAAATCTCTCTATGGTTTACGATAAGCTTCACGACACTGGTATGCTCGTTTAACGGCTGCTTTGAATTTTAAGGGGTTCTCTCACTCACTCAATGATTACTCCCTTTTTTATAAGAAGTCTGGTGATTCAGTTTCTTTGGTTGCAGTTTATGTGGATGACATTCTCCTTACAGGCAATAACCTCCAAGGATTGACTGATCTCAAACAGTTTCTAGACGCTAAATTTAAAATTAAAAATTTGGGAAACTTATCTTTCTTTTTTGGCATGAAAGTTTTGCGGGAACCTCAAGGTTTGATTTTGACTCAACGCAAGTTTGATCTTGAAATCCTTGATGAATTTGAGTTTGTTGGTCTTCCTCCCGCTTCTTCACCCCTTGACCCCTCTACCAAGTTGCTCTCTGGTGTTGGTGAACCTATTTATGACCCTACTCTCTATTGTCGACTTCTTGGTAAGCTCAATTTTTTAACCCACACTCGTCCAGACGTTTCTTTTACCGTTCAGTACCTTAGCCAATTTATGCAAGATCCCCGTCTTCCTCACCTTTTCGCTGCTAAACATTTTATCAGTTATCTCCTTCATGACCCTTGTTTGGGGATCTTCCTTAATGCCTCCCCTTCATTGGATTTGCTCGCTTTCTATGACTCTGATTGGGCTCTTGTCCTAAGTCTCGTCGCTCCGTCAGTGGTTTCTGTATCACCTTGGGTGGTAGCCTTGTCTCTTGGAAATCCAAGAAACAACCTTCTGTTTCCCTTTCATTCGCCGAAGCTGAGTATCGTTCTATGCGCCGTGTTGTCGCTGAACTAACTTGGCTCGTCCGTCTTCTTGACGATCTTTCTGCCCCTTCTTCTCTTCCTGTTCCTCTTCTTTCTGATAGTCAAGCCGCCATTCATATCGCCAAAAACCCTGTCTTTGATGAGCGCACCAAGCATGTGGAGCTCGATTGCCACTTTGTCCGGCAACAGTTCCAGGCTGGGCTTATTTCGGTCTCTTTCGTTCCCACACACTCCCAATTAGCCGATCTGTTCACTAAATCTCTTTCTGGTCCTCAACACCGTGCGCTTCTTGGCAAGTTGGGGGTATTGTCTTCACCCTCCAACTTGGGGGGGAGGGGGGAGTGTTGACACTGGTTCGACTACTAAAGCATCAAAGGAGGCGATACACTTCAAAGAAAGAGGTATAGAGATAACCTAGCCTATTAGTTGTTATATCTAGAAGTTTCCAAGGTTATTTATGTCATTACACATATTAGTTAGTGAAGGTTAGTGGAGTAGTTAGTCGGTTACCTAAGTTATGAACATATACATTGTATATAAATACACTGTGCAATTGCATTTACACAGAAAATAGAAAATTGGGATTCTTCTCTCAAAAATTAATTTGTGCATTCTCTCAATTCTCTCGTTCCTAACAATTTCCTTATCAATTTAGTTTGAGATAGCAAATTTAGGGATGGAAGTCTTAGTTTGAGCTTGTCTTATGAGAAGACCTTTCCTCATATTATCTGGACAAAATAAACATGATACGTAAAATTAGAAAAATTCATATAGTCGGGACAAAAATAAAAGGAAAAAACGCACAAGATAATTCATTGGTTTGCTGGAAAAAAAATTCATTGGTTGGAGGCCACCAACTTTAACTTACGTTTAAAATACATGTAGTAGTTTACCTGTTAGACGTTGGTTTGGAGTCAACATTAACATATATAAAATATGTTCCTTATTTATATGTCTATGTACAAAAAAATATTAAACCATATAAGGTAAAAAATTATTTATTAATTTTAACGTCCTAAATAATTAGTCTTTACATAGTTGTTCAATACGGAAAGATTTAATGACCAAAGTTTTAGTTTATTTTAAACTCTTAAATGATTGAAAATAATTAAATGACAATTCCTAAATATTAAAAAAGTAATTAAAGGACTATACCTACATATTAGGAAAATAACTTAAATTATTATTTTATTCAATGTGAAATTAGTTTTTAAAGAGTAAAAAAGGCAAACGATATTATGCTAAGGGATTTGTGTTTTTAATATGATATAGATATAGATGTAGATTTTTGTTTGGTTTTGCATGCTTTTAAAATGAAGATCGAAGTCTTATAAATGAAGAATTATGCTTCCAAATAGCAGACCTTTCTCTAAGAGCGCCCTATCCATCGCATGAAATAGTTTGGACATTCACTTTAAGAACGTAAAGAAATTAGGTGAAATAGCTTATCAATTTGAATTTACCTCGTCTTTGTCAAATACAGTACCACTAAAGGTTGTAGTCAACCCTATTCTTATTTTAGGTTGTGCTTAAGATATTTATTTAGCTTTTCACAATATACTTTTAAAAAAAAAAAGGCGGAATGGTTTCCTGGCCACTTGAACTTACATCACTTTTGAAAGCCGATATACTAACTTACATGTTTCTCATTTGAACACTCAAACTAGTGATACCCTTGACTAATAAACACGTTTGACCATTGACCCATCCCATGTGGCGTCAGTTTTTCCTAGTCAGCTATGTGTGTTGGTCTCACGCCTTTTAGGAGCGTGAGAACCCCTTCCCAGGCGGCTTCTTCTTTATTCATTTCTTCAACAGCTGACTGCATCTTTTAGTCTGCCTTATTCCGTCGAAGTTCCATCATCCAAAGCTCAAGGTGCAATTTTTTTTCATCTTCTAAATTTTCGAGGATTTTTCTTTAATTCATCCGGTAACTCAATCACTATGTTACCATTTACACTTTTAATTGTAATTTGTTAGATTTTACTGGTGTATCTTTTTCTTTTGAATTTTTTAGTCAATTGCGTGATTGCTTCTGAGTTGCATTCAGAGTGGATCAGATAAAAAAAAATGTGTAAAAATTAATTTTTGGTTTCCTTTATGATTTGTTTAAGAAATAGAATAGCTAAGAAGAAGGGTCAAGATTTAAACTTTGACAATTTCTTTGTGGGGGAATGGGGGATAATGTTCCTAGTTAATTGGGCTACGCTTTGAATCTTTGAATGGTGAATAAAACTGAGGAATTTGTAGAATCTGGAAATTTTGTGAAGAAGATCGAGTGATTACTAACCTAGGTTTAAGGAGAGGAGTGTTTTTAGAGAGAGAAAGTTAAATGGAAATTGGGGTATGTCGGGTGAATACTGACTAAATGAGGGGGGACCCCAATCGATGGGGGTTTATTCTCCCGCCTCTAACGTGTCATGTTTTAATTGGCTGGGTGCTGATTGGGCGGACACATTAGATGACTGGGCGGACACATTAGTTGACCGAATGGACACGTTAGCAGAAGTGTGATACACGCGCGGAGGGTCAATGGTCCAAGGTGTTTATTAGTCAAGGGTATCACTAGTTTGAGTGTTCAAATGGGAAACTTGTAAGTTAGTGTATCGGCTTTTAAAAACGATGTAAGTTCAAGTGGCCAGGAGGCCATTTCGCCAAAAAAAAAGGAGTATTGAATTTGACTAATTCTAACCTAGTAGTCTCTGTTTGTCAGTCTGTATTATTATAATAACAACGAAACAGTAAACTTTCGGAAATAGAAACAGAAACAGAAAGTTAGTAGTAACAGAATATCGAAAAACTATCTGAAAATAATTTCGGAATTAATCGAGCACACTGAATGCACAGTATGCCCTTAAGAAAATTATTCCCCTCAAATACCCAAGTTGCTTTATTATTATCCTCCCATGATAGAACGATTTAACTCACCGGAATGTTAGTACCAAAAACGTCGGTGAAACAACGAACCACTCGAAGGCTGTAAAATACACTGAAAAATTTTGTGTAGAGGAAGAAAATCAGAAATTTTCATAAGGATAGATTCTGAGATTCAAAGCATATTTATAGACTTCTGGCCCTATTTCTGAAATGGTTTGCAACCTTTCAGAAACAATCATGGTTGTTGGGAATATTTCTATTTGAAATATTGTGGAAAAATGGATTTAAAATAACCCAAGGAAGAAAAAGGACCGGATCGGGTCGCGGATCCTAGGTTATTCCAGATTGAATTTTTGTTAATTAATTAAATAATTGAAAGGAATTTTATCCAAAAAGATGAATCAATCAATCTTTGACCAAATTCAAATCCAAATCAAAATCCAAATCCGAACGAGCGACAACAGCAGAAACTAAAATATTTTATTTTCCATCAATTTCTCATTCACCTTCTTTTAAGCTAAATCAAGCTTAAAAAGCCCAACAATCTCTTTATGTATACCATTTTCTTTTCTTTCGTTTTCCTTTTATCGCATTCCCTTCTGCAATGCGCTAGACGCTTTCACCGCCTTTCCTTCCTTGCATGCCCCTCATATCTTCTTTTAGAGAAAAGAAAACATTAGAAAGAAACAAAGCGTTAGCAAAAGACAAGATAATGTGGGGTTCTTTTTATTTCTTTCCCTTATGCTATAAGCAGTACATTCATGTGCTGATGAATAACGTTGTTGACCATATTCGCCAGAAAGTTTATAGAAGGAAAAGACAGAGGACAACATAAAGACAAGAGCGGACCTACTTCACTTTGGGTGTGTTTGGTGTAACGGAAAATATTTTTCGTGAAAAATAAATTTCTAAGAAAATATTTTCTTAAAAAACAATTAGTAATTTTATTCATTTTTTGGTATTTAATACGGAAATTAAGGAAAATAACTTCCCAAGAGTATTATTAAATAATTTAGATACAATAAAAATGAAGCCATAAACTTTCGAACCAAGAACCTTCTGAACCCACAAAATTTCATAAACTTCCGAACCGCTAAACTTTCGAAACCGCGAAATTTCAAACCCGTAAACTTCCAAACACATAAACCTCCGAACTTATAACTTTGGAACTTGTAAAATTTCGAACTTGTAAACCGAGAAATGAAAAAAAACTTACTGAAAATATATATATAATATTTTTTCGGGGGAGGGGGAGGGGGGGGGGTGCAGAAAAATGAAAACACTGAAATTTAAAAATTACAAAAAAAAAACTTTTTTTGTGCGGGTGGGTGGAGGGCGCAGAAAAAAAACAGAAATTTTAAATTACAAAATAAAAAAAGTAAATTTAGAAGAAATCGGGCCACTGATGATCAAATAATACCTTACTTCCTCCACAATCCGCTTGTAAAGAAAGAAATAAAAATAGCAATGTGAAGTAGCAAAAAAGAAATAAGGAATGTGACGATAATCTATCCCTCAAATTACGTAGAATGCTTTATGAAGCAAGAAAATGTAAGTATATTTCAATAGTGTTTGGAACTTGTCTTTACAAGTGAGATTTTATATCCTTATATAGGAGTATCTAACTATAACGTTTCTCCCTATTTATGACGAATTCATTATGAGCATAAATGATATTAATTGCTCGTTACGGTTGATAATCATAACTGACACATTCGTAACTATAAAGGCCTTGTAACGACCCCGATTCCCCTTCTTTATTTACTACTGGTTCATGAATCTTCCTTCTTTTTGGTCTTGATTCGTTCTCCTCGTGCCTCTTCAACAGTTATTTAGGCTCGGTCATTTGTTCTTTGTTGTCTCATGGTGTTTACTCTGCATCTTCCTTGCACCATTAATTTTATGATTGGAATATGCCAGTTGTCACTTCATCATTGTTCCACGTATCATGCTTTGTCAGCTCAGTAAGGTTCCACGTGTGACATCTTTTTTTCACCAATACAAATAGTCCACCACTTTCTGAATATTCTTCAATAGAATATTCGGGAAGTGGTAAGTATTTATGGAAGGAATTCTTTGCCATCGCTTTTCGAGTATCATTGCGTTTCTTCAGAATCAATGTGACGTATGTCACTTCTATTTAATGCATATTCCACGTGGCTCTTGACGATTGGTTCTACAATTTTTCAGCGCTTTTTAGCGTTTTACTGCGGCTGTGTCAGTCACAAAGTGACTGTTTCATTATGATGCTTCATAATGACCTACTTTTAATGATGATTGTATCTTCTTACAAATACTTAATTCTTCTTAGATTTCTCGAAATCCCTCTTCTACAATATTCTCTATATTACTCTTCATTCTTGCTTCTGCATCTAATCTTTGTTAGTTCTCCATATAATCATGTTTTTTTCTACACTAGACCCTTGCAAGGTTGTTATTGTTGATGAGCTCGCTCTTTCTACTGTCCCTACTAGAAGTAAGAGAGGTGGTAAACTACGTAGTTTAGGCTCGTTGTCTAACTTCGGTTCCTCTTCTCATGTCAATGCTGCTAAACCTTCCTCTTCTAAACCTAGGGCTCCTTTAACCCCTAGATCTTCCTCTAGAAATAGAGACTCGAGTGAACCAGTGCGTGAACCAACAGTTGCAGAGATTGTTCCCCAAAAATTTTGTTTTTCAACTGATCATGAATCAATGAGAAATCAAGTTTTATATATAGCTTCCCTTAATCCTGCCGACCTTTATCCCACCTTAATTACTACTGGTCGTATTTCCCTGGTTCAAAGAGAATGTAATTGGACAGATTTCCCAGTCTTAGTTCCCAGTTCCAACCAGTGAATAACTTCATACCAAGCTGGTTATTCTTTTGTTTACACTTACCCCTTTACTTTAGAGTTTAAACCATTTATCGATCAAGTTATCATTGAATTCTGTCGTTACTTCAATGTGTATCTTGGACAAATTGGCCCCATTGTTTGGAGAGGTGTTGCATGCCTTCGTTATTTACCAGACCTGGCTTCTATGCCTTTTAGTTCCTGACACTTGCTTCATCTTTACTATCCTAAACTATTTCGTGAAGGAATTTTTTCCCTTGTGGCTAGAAGTAAGAGGGTATTGGTTAGCCCTAAAAATGACAGAGATCGTGGCTGGTATGCCCGTTTTGTTGCTGCTCTCACTAGTGCTCTGGTGGGTGAAGAAAATATGCCTTTTCGAGAAAAATGGAATATTGCACGTAAGTTTTCCCCCCTCGTCTTTTTTCTTTTTCTTTTTTTTCTAAAATAAACTCATGTGATCACGTGCCTACTTTTTCAGCAACCATGGAAGTTTTCGAGAAAATTCCTAACTTCTGTGCTTGGGTAGATAAATTTCTAACTGTTGCTCCTATGGAGAAAAGATCTTGAAAACCTTTCACAGAGATTTGGTTGGAAAGTGAAAACACACTGTACTTTTTCCCACTTACTATTTTTCCTCTCCTTTCCCTTATTGATTCAAGAGTTTCTTATCTTGCCTTTTTCCTTTGCTAGGATTTCCCATTCGTGGTATTAGTCCCGCATCTGTTTCATCCGCAAGACTTCCGTGACTCTTGCTCAGGAAAGAATATTGAGCTCTTCTTCAAAAAGAAAGATTGATTGAGCCCGTGGCTCTGATGGTGAAGAAGACACTGAAGAGGGATCTTTGGTGCAAAAGCCACGTGTCTGTAGACGTGTGGTTTTTGATGATGAAAATATTCTTTCTCAGTAACCTCTACCAAGCTCAATTCCCTTCAGTTTCACGGATGAGCTAGTGAGTGCCCTATTGGTTATTTCTGATGAAGAAGTTAATGACCCCCCTCAAGATTCTATTGAAAGATTGTTTGCTCGTGGCTTCAAAGGTGATGAAGCTTTTGGACCTATTATTGAGGAATTTCCCCTTGCCTCCTTCCAATATCAGTCCCTGTTAATCCTCGTGTGCCCTAACCTGAAGTTACTTTTGATGCTACCCCCGTGGCTGCTTCTACCTCATCTGCCTGGCTACTGCTTCTCATGTAGAAGTTGAACCTTCCAATAGCAAGAAGGCAATGAAGAAAGTTGTTGTTGAGGTTCCTGAAGGTGGGAGCTTATTGAGAAATCGAGTCAAGCCGATGTGCGGTTGAAACCTTTGCTAGGTCCTGCGGAGAAGTCAAAGTTGGAAAGTCACAGCTCGTTGACCTTGATGAATGATATTGTTCATTCTTCTTTGAAGATACGAGTTTAATTATATTTTCTTTTTCTCTTCTTTTTGTTTATCCATAACTCCTTCTCTTTCTTTGCCGATCAACTTAACCAGTACGGAACTCATGAAAAAGGTTGTTCATGCAAACCAATAGGTTATTGACTACCGCACCGAGGCTGATAATTGGAAAGGACATTTCAAGGGTCTTCAATTGGAGAAAAAAGTTTTGGCAAAGGAGAAGAATTCCTTGGAGCAACAAATGAAAATAATTACCGTAGAATTAGCGATTGAGAAAGCTTCTTCTAGTCAAGTGGTAAGGATAAGGATATCCTTGAATCCTCCTTTGCAAAACAACTTTCTAAAGGAAACTGAAGCAATAAGGAGTTTGAAAGAACTTCTTAATCAAAAAGAGATCTATACGGGAGAGCTGGTTCAAACTCTTACTCAAACTCAGGAAGATCTCTGCGCCTCTACTGATAAGATTCAGTTCTTAGAAAGATCACTTGCTCCTCTGAAGACAGCCTATGATGCATCTGAAGCAGAGAAAGAAGAATTGAGAACCGAGATTAAATAGTGGGAGAAGGATTGTGATATTCTCGAGGATAAGCTGACACTATATGTGAGTATGGCTTTTTTGAATACACGCCTCGAGACTCTAGTTGAGGCCAACCAGGAAAGTTTTGACCTTAATGCTGAAATTGTCAAAGCTAAAGAAGCAATTGAGAAAACTCAATAACGTCAAATCTTTTCCTCACCTTAAGGTAAAGATCTCTGAGGTAATGTAAATAGACTCGTTCCTGGTGAAGATGATGTTCAAGCCTCCTCTTCTTAAATTAATCCCTCTTCTCCCGTTGATTATGTTCCCGCGGATGATGCCCCCCCAAGATGATGCTCCTTAGTTTTTTCTGTTTTTATTTGGTTGTTTTGTTCGCAACTTTTTTGTGCAAAATTGTAGGGAAAGGTTTTTTTTTTTGTTACCCCTATCTTGTTATGGGGTTTTAATGATAAACTAATACCTTTGTTCTCCCATAATATATGTTTCGGTTACTTT
Source organism: Nicotiana undulata (assembly GCA_005239495.1). NCBI lineage: Eukaryota > Viridiplantae > Streptophyta > Magnoliopsida > Solanales > Solanaceae > Nicotiana > Nicotiana undulata. Next base: position 15,032 of record ML296219.1, read on the forward strand.
TACATTTTATTTTGATCTTTGATATTTGAACTTTTTCTTTGCGCTTAAAAATGCTTAAACAATCCGTGACTTTAATAAATATAGAAACTTATAAAAGAGGGCTCTTTTATATTAACGACACTGATAAAAATGACGTCTCGTCTTCATATTGGTGTAAATATATAAAAGACGAAGTAACCACGAAAATGAAATAGTTTGAGGAAGTTTTATGCTTCGAACATTCAAATTTCGTACATCATTTTCTTTTTTGCATACAACACTTTGTACAACATGTATTCATATAACACTTTCATAGCTGCTTTCTTTGTAACCGATTTTTGACATTCAAAACGGATCTATTATCCCGTGACTAATTTTTGGCCTAAACTCGTAACTCATGTCCTTGTTGCAAGCTTATGCCTTTACAAGTTTTGTTCAAAGTTTCAGGTTTCTATATGTGTAGTCCTCCAGTGTTGGAGCTTTGAAGTATGAAATCTCGAACACTGGATTACTCCTTGCTTGTGGTCCATTTCCTGAAAAGGAAAATACAAATGGGAATCGGAGATATATATTTAGATGATGACCGGATAACCCCTTTTTCCATTAGATAGGTTGTAACCTAGACAGTGAATTTATTTAATATTTTGCGTGTCTTTCGTGTCTAATAGCATCATTTTAGCACGTGCTAGCTTTTTTCCTGTGATCTAAAATTGTTAGTATAATTCAAAAGAACAAAATAAATTTGTAACTGAGTGATACCTGTCCGTGGGTACTTTCTTCATAAGGCCATAAAACTCCTGGTAACACTTCAGGCCATTTGCCTTTTGACTCCCCTAATGTCTTCTTTGAATTGTTAATAATAACTTTGTTTGTTGACTCAGCTTGCCCACTTGACACAAGGTGGTAAGGTGCAGACGTTATCCGTTTAATCTACCAACTCTGAAAACATTTTGTGATCTTCGTTCCTTTGAATTGTGGGCCATTATCGCACACGATCTCTTTTGGAACTCCGAACCGACAGATAATGTTTCGCCAAATATAGTCCATGACTTCTTTTTCTCGCACCTGTTTAAAAGCTTCTGCCTCTACCCATTTTGAAAAATAATATGTTAATACTAGTAAAAATCGTACCTTTCCTTTAGCTTGAGGTAAGGGATCCACGATATCCATCCCCCATTTCATGAAAGGCCATGGCAAAATAACAAGATGTAACAGCTCTATTGACGATGCATATTTTTTCCATATCATTGGCATTTATCACATTTGGCCACAAAACTTTCTGCATCTTCTTCAATTTTTGGCCAATAGTATCCGGCTCTTATTAGAGTTTTCACCAATGATCTACCTCCAACGTGATTATCGAAATGCCCCTTATGTACTTCTTTCATTACATATTCCGTTTGAGAAGGTCCGAGGCATCTTGCTAAAGGTCCTCCAAACATCTTTCGGTATAGATTTCCACGACTCAAACAGTATCGGGCGACTTTTCGGCGGAGTAACTGAGACTTTTTCTAGTCTTCAGGTAAGATTCCGTACTGCAAAAAATTAACAAATTAGTTTCTCCAATGCCAAGTCAAATTGTTAAAATTTACCTCATTTGTATCTTGGTCGAGCGTCGAGTGAAACAAATGTACTACTCTAGTATTTTCTGCATTTGTTATTTCTGCAACAAACGCGAGATTAGCTAATGCAAATGCTTCTGCATTTACTCCCTGTGTATTTGCAAAATTTTCCATGACTGAAACATTCTGATCAATTCCCGTGCCTTTTCCAAATATTGTTGCATCTAGTCTATGTAAGTAATAACTAAGGATTTTTACCTTGTTTTACGCTCTATCTTGCTTGAGTTTTGGATGCAATTGTACACAAAATAGTCCAAAAGGCTTACGTGTTGTGCTTGTTGCAGGGTTGAGCCAAAAAGGATGATAAATAGTCAAAGATCTGCTCAAAAAGGAGTAAAACTTGCACAAGTACCAAGAACAACCAAAAGTCAAAGTCAAAGTGACCACCACGGACTGCGGTCCACTTTATGCGGTCCGCGGTAGTGAGGTTCATAGGGCCCGTTTCCAAGGCAAAGTCCACCACGGACCGCGGTGAGAAGATTCAGAGAGCCAAGTCTGAAAGCCAAGAGCACCGCGGACTGCGGTCCATTTTACGCGGTTCGCGGTCATGATTTTCAGAGACCCAGGCAATGAAAGCTCAGAAGACTACCGCGGACCGCCGTCCTTTCTTCGTGGTCCGCGATGCTGCCACCGCGACTGCGGCCCATTTTATGCGGACCGCGGTGTCCAAGTTCCCAGATCAATTTTGTAAGACCAAAAAGCCTCACCGCGGCCGTGGCCCATTTTACGCGGTGCGCGGTGACCCCGCAGGGGAATTTTTGTCCAGAATATTTGGCTGAGTATAAATAGCTTCTTTTGTATTTTCCTTAGTTTAAGCTTTGTATCAGATATTGTGGGCAGCTCGTGAATAGTTTCTTTCATCTTTTTGAGCAATTTTAGCTAGATTTCACCATTGAATCTTCCTATTTTATTTTATAATTAAATCATATGGGTTTTGCTTCATCTATTTCTGTGATTTCGTCATTGATTATGAGTAGCTAAACCCATTAGCTAGGGTTGTGGCTCAACCCTAGTGTGGGTAATTAATGGGTTCTCTAAATTAGGGCTTAGATGTTTATGGGTGATGGAAATTTGGGTTGATTTGTGGTTTTATTGTTAATATTAGTTGTTGCAAACACTAATTGGTGTTCAATTGACTTGGGTCCTTCTTAAGAAAGAGAACTTGAGTCTAGAAAATCAACCCAACAAGGAATTTGGATGAAATCATGAGAATTGATAGTCCCAATTAACGGGTCAAACCTCGAGAGAGTAAAACCCTACTTGATCACACATTGCTTGTTCAAATTTGACACCCAATTGGCCCTGAGAAAGGCAATTAGGAATAGCCACTCAAACTACCGAGAGGTATAGAGTGGGTAACTTTGGAGCATTTGGCTATATAATAATTTCCCGAATAACATCTTTGCCTTAGATATTAGAATCCGTTAATTACTCGTATAGGTAAAAGTCGTAACCCTAGTGCCTTTATCCAATTAGAAAACAACCCAAAAAGATAATAGTATAAATCATAGTTATAGTACAAAACCAACAATCATGAAAAGTGCAATCAAAAACACGAACCACTGCTAGATCATCTAGAAACTCGACTTCTAATCATAACTCTCTGAGGATTCGATCCCTACCTTTCGGGTAAAAGCTGCACCGACCCTCATCTTCCTACTTCAATAGTAGTGTGGGTGAGAGTCTATCACTTTTTGGCGCCGTTTTCGGGGAGTTATACGGTGTTGATTATCTACGTGAATAGTAGTGTTAAGTGTTTTTCTTTCCTTTTTCTATTTAATGTGTGTGTTGAATCATTTCAGTTCTAATGGAGGATCCTTTGGGAAACATCGTGGAGGAGGTATATGACAACCAAGAAGAGGAAATAAACCAAGTACCTCCTCCCAGACGAGGCCGACCGGCCAATATTAATGAGGGCATTCAAGATCCTCCTCCGCCTCTAGCTGCTAGAGCTGCCCCTCGGGTCCTTCCAAATGAGGGGTATGCTAGTGCCATTGTCCCGCTGAGGATTCGGGTGGGAACTTTTCAGATAACAAATGTGATGCTTACACTTTTGGAGCAGCGGGGTTATTTCACCAGAGCCGCGCACCAGAATGCTTATAAACATCTAAAGGGCTTCGTGGGTACCTGCTGGGGTAGTAAGCAGACGAATGTCTCAGAGGATGCATTGAGACTTCAGTTATTCCCCTTCTCTCTTAGAGGGAAGGCTCTTGACTGGCTCGAGCAGCTTCCCAACCACTCCATATCTACTTGGGATGAGCTCGCGGACAAATTCATTGCTAAATTATTCTCTCCAAGTCATATGGCGACGCTCAGAGATGAAATCTTGGCCTTTAAGCAAGAACCCAACGAGCCTTTGCATGAGATATGGGAGAGATACCAGACCATGGTTAAGGAATGTCCGAACAACGACATGACTGAAGCCATGATCTAGCAGACTTTCTACCGAGGGATAAACACTGTCAATCAATGTGTGGTCAATAAGTTGGCCGGTGGAAATTTCATGAAATTGAGTTACCCCGAGGCATGTGACATATTAGATGAGATGGCTGACACATCGTCAGCTTGGCAAAGTAGAGCAAACGTACCTCAGGGTGAGACCGGTGTCAATAGTCTTCACAAATAACTTCAAGAACAGGGGCAAGCAATTGCCGAGCTCACGACCACTATGAACCAACTTGCAAAGGCCCAGCTTTAACAATTACAAAGGCTAAAGCAAGTAAATGCCATGGAGGGAGTGAACCAAAGAAGACCCCAGGGAAATTCTAAGCAAAGCAACAATGATCAGGGTGCCCAAGGGCCAAGTGGATATAGTCAAGAAGAGGAGTATGATGACCAAGAAGAGGATGTGATGTATGCTAATAATTACCAAGGTCAAGGAAATAGTCAAAGCAACAATCAAAACTGGAGAAACCAAGGCAACAATCAAAGGTTGGGTAATCAAAGACAAAGAAATTGGAACAATAATAACAATGCACGGAATTGGGGGAACAACAATGATCGACAATGGGGGAACAACAATGATGATAATTGGAGTGGAGGAAACAACAACAACAACTGGGGTGGCAATGGTAATCGGGGGTCGGTCTTTCAAGGCCCCCGATGTACCAACAACCAAGCAATCCACCCCCGTACCAATCTCAAGGACAAAGCTCATCAAGCAATGATATGGGGAGAATTGAACACATGTTCAAGCAGATGATGGAGCGAAATGCGGACTCCGATGCTCAGTTGGCCTCTCACAACACCTCCATTAGGAACCTTGAAGTACAAATGGGCCAAATTTCTCAAGCCTTAAACACACGCCCAAAGGGTGCACTACCATGTGATACGATGGTGAACCCCAAGGGTGGGAACAATAATAATACCGGTCACACCATGGCGGTGACCACGAGAAGTGGAAAAGGTGGTGAAGCAAGTACTTCTAGGCAAAATCGCATTGTTGTTGATGATGATGAATTGCCCTGTGATGAGTTACAAATTGAAGTTGAGCAAGTGGTGGAAGAGCCAACTACTAGTGAGGTGAGAATTGATATTCATGATAATGGGGAGGATTTGCAAAGGGACGTGAACCCGTCTAGGGAACACGTGATTGATATGCTGGATCTGGTGGTCCCACAAGCCAAGGAACCATTGCCTAGGCCCCCTCCTCCATACCCTCAACGGTTGGCGAAACAAATGCAAGAGACCCAATTCAAGATGTTTATTAATATGATGAAGAATCTTTCCATCAATGTCCCCTTGGTAGAAGCCTTGGAACAAATGCCCGGGTATGCTAAGTTCATGAAGGACTTAGTCACAAAAAAGCGGTCTATGGAGTGTGAAACCATCAAGATGACTCACCAAGTGAGTGCCATAGTACATTCAATGGCACCTAAGCTTGAAGACCCGGGAGCTTTTACCATTCCTTGCACAATCAGGAGTGCGGATTTTGCTAAAGCCTTGTGTGACCTTGGGGAGAGTATTAACTTGATGCCATACTCAGTATTTAAAACATTGGGAATCGGGCAACCTAGGGCGACCTCATTGCGTTTGCAAATGGCGGATAGGTCGATGAAGAGGCCCCTAGGGATAACTGATGATGTGTTGGTGCGGGTGGACAAATTTATTTTGCCCGCGGATTTTGTCATCTTGGATTGTGAAGTGGATTTTGAGGTCCCCGTCATTTTGGGAAGGCCCTTCCTTGCAACGGGGAAGGCCTTAGTTGATGTGGAAGATGGGGAGCTCACTTTCCGAGTGGGTAATGAGAAGGTGGTATTCCATGTTTGTAAATCAATGAAGCAGCCCAACAGTACAGAAGTATGCTCTTTCATGGACCTCGTGACTGAGGTTATCATTGATGATGCAAGCTCTATGATCCATGTTGATGATCCAGTGGAGGTTGACTTATTGGACCACAAGGAGACCGTGGTAGATGGTTTTCTTGAAAGTACCAATGCCCTTCAAGGCATGGGTTCTTACTCCTATGGTCCCAGAAATCTATCATTGGACTTGGAGAACCAAAAGACTCCACCCACAAAGCCTTCAATTGAAGAGCCCCCAACTTTGGAGTTGAATCTACTACCCTCCCACCTCAGGTATGAATATCTTGGTCCATCACGTACTTTGCCTGTCATTCTTTCCTCTTGCCTAACCCAATTACAGGTAGACTCAACTTTAAATGTGCTACGGAGGAGGAAGAAAGAAATAGGATAGACTCTTGCGGACATTCAGGGAATAAGCCCCGCCTTTTGCATGCACAAAATCATCTTGGAGGATGGAGCAAAGCCTTCCGTAGAACACCAACGGAGGCTCAACGAGGCAATGCAAGAGGTGGTGAAGAAAGAGATCATAAAGTGGCTTGATGCAGGGGTTGTCTACCCAATTTCGGATAGCGCTTCGACTTCTCCAGTCCAATGCGTTCTGAAGAAGGGTGGAATGACGGTGGTCCAAAATGACAAAAATGAGCTCATTCCAACGAGAACGGTTACCGGATGGCGGGTGTGTATGGACTACCGCAAGCTCAACAAAGTGACCCGCAAGGACCATTTTCCCTTGCCCTTCTTGGATCAAATGTTAGATAGGCTTGTGGGTCGGACTTTCTACTGCTTTCTGGATGGGTATTCAGGTTATAATCAGATTTTGATTGCCCCGGAGGATCAAGAGAAGACCATTTTCACATGTCCTTATGGTACCTTTCCCTTCGCCCGTATGCCTTTTGGTCTTTGCAATGCACCCGCCACTTTCCAACGGTGCATGATGGCGATCTTTATAGATATGGTTGAAGATTTCCTCGAGGTGTTTATGGATGACTTCAGTGTAGTTGGGGATTCCTTCGATGAGTGNCTTTATGGTGGAAGAAGGAATAGTGTTGGGCCACAAGATCTCGAGGAATGGTATTGAAGTGGACAAAGAAAAAATTGAAGTGATTTCTAAGTTGCCACCACCAACTTCGGTTAGGGGAGTCCGGAGCTTCCTTGGGCACGCCGAGTTCTATCGGCGTTTCATTAAGGACTTCTCTAAGGTGGTCAATCCTTTGTGCAAATTGCTAGAGAAAGATGCCAAATTTCATTTTGATGAGAATTGCATGAGTGCTTTTGAATTTTTGAAGCACAAGCTTACCACAACTCCTATCATCACGGTGCCGGATTGGAGCTCTCTTTTTGAGCTTATGTGTAACTCTAATGATGTAGCTGTGGGGGCGGTGTTGGGTCAGAGGGTGAACAAGATCTTCCACCCTATCTATTATGCTAGCAAAACTATGAACTCGGCCCAAATGAATTACACTGTCACGAAAAAGGAGCTTTTGGAAATAGTCTTTGCTATGGAGAAATTTCGTCCTTATTTGATGGGTGCCAAGGTCATAGTTCACACTGACCATGCTGCACTCTGGTATCTCATGACAAAAAAAGATTCCAAAGCGAGACTCATGCGTTGGATATTGTTGCTTCAAGAGTTCGACTTGGAAATTATTGAAAGAAAAGGAAGTGAAAACCAAGTGGCCGACCATCTTTCTCGATTGGAAGAGCAAGGCAGACCTTGTGATGGGCTTGAAATTAATGACAATTTCCCCGATGAGCAACTTCTTTCGGTATCAATGCAAGAAATGCCACGGTTTGCCGACATTTCCAACTATCTTGTCATGGGTGTTGTTCCTTGTGAGCTCTCTTCTAACCAAAGGTAGAAGCTTAGGAGAGATAGCATGGACTTCTATTGGGATGAGCCATATTTATTCAAGATTTGCACTGATGGGGTTATCCGGCGATGTGTACCGGAAGAAGAACAAAGGTCGATTCTTGATTCTTGCCACTCCTCACCGTATGGTGGTCATCATGGAGGGGCAAGAACTGCTTCAAAGGTGCTGAGTTGTGGTTTCTTTTGGCCTTCATTGTATAAAGATGTCGGTGACTTAGTCAAGAGATGTGATGAGTGTCAGAGGGCTAGGGGGATTTCAAAGAAAGATGAGATGCCTCTCAATACTATTTTCGAAGAGATGTATAAAGATGCTGGAACATCTCATCATGTATTACTCTGGCCACGTCAAACAGAGCATTGTTCATGAAGCACCAAATTAAGCACCCGCGAGGGATGTTCACCTCGGACAGGTTCTTGGATGGTAGGAGGCGGGTGTTTATGAAGTACAACCAGCACTTGGCCTCAAACCTGAGGGCCGAGGAGTGAAACTTGTTCCCATATTTGTACCATTGCAGAGTGGCCCCTGGTTGACATATTACCCCAATGAATTGAGTCCAGGGAGTATGTCGTCCCCTGTATAATTGGTACCCATCTGCGTACCCATTAGCCGGTGGAGGTAGCCTGTACAGAATCCGAATAGTTTCCAAAGAGGCATCGATCGGTCTCTTGCGTACTGTCACAACATGGTTCACATGTTCCGGCAGGTTCGCATAGAATTTCCGGACAAGCATAACATTCGCAACAACAGGCTCCTCCAAAAATATATCTAGACCTCGGCGCCACAGCTCTGCGGGTATAGTGGGACAGGTTACCTCTAACGCCCTGGAATCCATAGCCTGCTCTGGCACAATGGTTTTGGCCTCTTTTTTATTAAATCTGTCCTGGGCTTTTGCAGACACGAACTTGTGATTGTTGAAAGGCCTGGAATCTACGGACTTCCGAGGCCGCCCCCCGGTGTTAGCTGGCGCTGGGCGGCTGGAGGAGGTTCCTGCTGCATGATGCTTACGAGGAGGCATGATACCTGCAAATAGTCCAACATCAGCTCAATACAGTTAGGTGACCCAACCATGGCTACTCAGACTTCACCACAGACATGGTCACAACACATCCTCCCAAGAGGCATTTTGACAAACACGTGGGGGGCATTGGTCGAATAGATGCCCAAGAGTTTTACCAACCCGCAAGAATCACCACCCATATGAACCCAATAAGCATATCATCCGAAACGCACCCATCAGCCCCTACACAGCCATTACCAAGTATTTCTACACAACAAGGAAGCCTAACCTCTACTTTACAAACCAAGAAAAACAAAGAAACTAAAGAAAATAAAATTACACAAAATTAAAAGAGATTAAGAGAATACATACCAGTAGAGAGGGTGAGAGAAGGATATTAATGGTTGGTGAGGGAGGTCGTGAGAGTGGGGTAGGTGCAGAGGTTGCAGCTTGCTAAGTATGGAGGGTGAGGGGAAAGTGAGAAGGGGAAGAAGAAGAAGAAGAAGGGGGAGATGGTGTTGGTGTTGTAGTGAGAAAAGGAGAGGGGGGATGTGGAAAAGTGGGGCGTTGGGTTGTTGATTAATTGGGTTATGGAAATTAAAATAAATAAACACAAAGTAACAATTAAAAAAAAATAACTTACCTGATGGCTCGCTAGTCTAACACGGGGCAGGCAGTGAGAAACCCCACTAGCGCGGACTTAGCGCGGTATTAGCACGGCCGCACTAGTGGAAAAATTATTGGGGCAGTGAAAAACCTGACTAGCGCGGCCTTAGCGCGGCCGCGCTAGTCTAGGCTTTTTCAGTGCTTCATGTCATTTTTCTTCCTTCATGGGAGCTCCGGCTCGCCCCTTTTTCTCGAACACCTGCACATGTTAGTATCTCTCCTAAAAACACTATAAACGTTGGGTTGCCTCCCAACCAGCGCTTGAGTTAACATCGCAGCACGACGAGTACAACAATCAATGGGTTGCCTCCCATGAAACGCCTGATTTAATGTCGCGGACGACGCAGAATGAGCGTATTTAAGGATCGCTCAACCTCTGTGGTTCATCGAGTCGCACTACAGACAACTCTTTTGTTTCATCCATTCCCACATACATTTTGAGTCAACCTTGAAGGTGTTGGTGCCATTTTCACTTGTTATCTACACAACCCTAGACGGGAACACTTCTTTAACACGGTACGGCCCAGACCATCGGGACTTAAGCTTACCAGGAAACAGTCTCAACCGTAAATTATACAATAATACCTTGTCTCCCCATTTGAAATGTATGTCCACAATGTGCTTGTCATGTAGCCTTTTCATTCTTTCCTTGTATAGCCTTGTACTTTCAAAAGCTTGATATCTAAATTCCTCCTGCTCATGCAGCTCTATCAGTCTATTTTCCCGAACAGCATAAGGGTCCATGTTCAATTGCTTTAAGGCCCACCAAGCTCGATGTTCAAGCTCCACAGGCAGATGGCAGGCCTTCCCAAATACCAACTTGTATGGGGACATACCGATTGGTGTTTTGAATGCGGTTCCGTAGGCCTAGAGTGCATCGTCAAGCTTTTTCGCCCAATCAGTTCTTGTGGCGTTTTCAGTCTTCGTGAGCACACTCTTGATCTCTCGGTTAGATACCTCTACCTGCCCGCTTGTTTAGGGGTGATACTGGGTGACCACCCTGTGGCGCACATCATATTTAGCCAGCAACTTCTCAAAGACCCTGTTACAAAAGTGTGTGCCCCCATCACTGATAATAGCTCTCGCAATTCCAAACCGGGTGAAAATATTCTTCTTCAAAAACCCCACCACCACTCTCGAATCATTGGTGGGGAATGTTGCAGCTTCCACCCCATTTGGACATGTAATCCACAGCAACAAGTATATACTTATTGTCGTAAGAGCTGACAAAGGGACCCATGAAATCGATCCCCCAAACATCGAACACCTCAACTTCCAGCATTGGCTTCATAGGCATCTCATGTCGACGGGATATGTTTCCCGTTCTTTGACATTAATTTCATCCTTTTACCCACTGGTGGCGTCCTTGAAAATCATTGGCCAGTAAAAACCGGCCTTTAACACCTTCGCTGCTGTCCGGACTCCTCCAGAGTGTCCCCCATAAGGTGACGCGTGACAAGCCTGCAAAACCAAAAATTGTTCTATCTCGGAGACGCATCTCCGGATCATGTTATCAATACAAATTCTGAACAAATATGGTTCATCCCAATAATAATTTCTGCAGTCACGATAAAATCGTTTCTTCTGCACAGAGGAGAGCTCATAAGGGTCGATGTCACATGCAAGGTAATTAGCAATATCTGCGTACCATGGCACCTCTTCCACACTTGTGGCCAGCAGCAGCTCATCTGGAAAGGTTTCCAGAATATCCTCAGACTCAGGTGGCTTTTCAGCACCTTCAAGGCGTGATAAATGATCAGCGACTTGGTTATCCGTTCCCTTACGGTTACGAATCTCTAAGTCAAACTCTTGTAAGAGTAGCACCCAACGAATTAGGCGCGGCTTAGACTGTCTTTTCTCAACTAGGTACCGAATGGCTGCGTGATCAGTGTACACAATCACCTTTGACCCGATCAAGTAAACACTACAGCCAACTTCTCTTTTTCTGTTACCGTGTAATTCAGCTGAGCTCCACTCAATGTCCTACTTGCGTAGTAAATTGGGTACATTACCTTGTCTCTGCGATGCCCCAACACGGCTCCCACAACGTAGTCACTAGCATCACACATGAGCTCGAACGGTTGCTCCCAGTTGGGGGCAACTATAATCGATGTTGTGACTAACCGCTTCTTTAGCTCCTCAAAAGCCACCCTGTAATCATCAAAAAACACAAATGGGTTATCTTTTTCTAGCAACTTACAGAGAGGGTTGGCAATTTTGGAGAAATCCTTGATGAATCGCCGGTAGAATCCGGCGTGCCCCAGGAAGCTACGAATAGCTTTGACTGTCGTGGGTGGTGGAAGTTTTTCAATCACCTCGACCTTGGCTTTGTCCACCTGAATACCTTTACTCGAAACTAAATGCCCCAAGACGATTCCTTCGTGTACCATGAAATGACACTTCTCCCAATTCAGCACCAGGTTCGTCTCTATACATCTCTTCAGCACACGGTTTAAATTTGCTAGGCATTCATCAAACGAATTTCCCACTACTGAGAAATCGTCCATGAAGACCTCCATGATATCTTCCACCATGTCTGTGAAAATGGCCATCATGCACCGTTGGAATGTTGCAGGTGCATTGCAGAGGCCAAAGGGCATCCTTCTGAAAGCAAACACCCCATAATGGCATGTGAAGGATGTCTTTTCCCTATCCTCCGGGGCAATAGAAATTTGGTTGTACCCCGAATACCCGTCAAGGAAGCAAAAGTGAGACCTCCCTGCTAGCCGGTCGAGCATTTGATCAATGAAGGGAAGTGGGAAATGGTCTTTGCGGGTGGAAAAGTTCAACTTTCGGTAGTCCATGCATATTTTCCAACCTGTGACGGTTCTGGTGGATATAAGCTCATTTTTTTCATTCTTTACCACCGTCATACCACCCTTCTTTGGTGCACACTGTACTGGGCTAACCCAGCTGCTGTCAGAGATGGGGAAAATGATTCCCGCATCTAACCACTTTATAATTTCCTTCTTCACCACTTCCTTCATATTCTGGTTCAAGCGCCTTTGGTGTTCACTAGAAGGTCTGTGTCCCTCTTCCAGGAGAATCTTATGCATGCAATAGGCTGGGTTGATCCCTTTGATATCTGCCATGGTCTACCCAATGGCAGTCTTGCACTCTGAGAGTACCTGTAACAGCTGTTGTTCCTGCACATCTAACAAACCAGATGAGATAATAACAGGTAATGTAGAGTTAGGTCCAAGAAACGCATACCTGAGATGGGCTGGTAAAGGCTTCAGCTCTAACTTGGGTGGTTCTTCAACTGAGGGTTTGGCTGGCGGACTCTCTCTCTTTTCTAAGTGTAAAGGTTCAATTTCGAGAGTCCTCGGCCACATCCCTTTTCCTTCCAGAGCTAAGACCCACTCTGCCAATTCCTCACCATTCACATCATCTAAGTTCATCAAACATGCAGCCAAAGTGTCCCCAACAGTCAGGGACGCATCATCTTCGTCCAGTATCACGTCCACGGCGTCAACGATAGAGCAGTTGGCGAACTCACTTGGTCGCCTCATAGACTTCTGTACGTTGAACGTGATTTCCTCATCATTGAGACTCATCTTAAGCTCACCAGTCTCACAATCTATAAGGGCTCTGCCTGTGGCCAAGAATGGCCTTCCCAAGATTATGGGAATTTCTTCATCTACCCGACAGTCTAAGATCACAAAATCAGCAGGGAACACAAATTTCCCCACTTGCACTAACACATAGTCCAGAATACCCGATGGTCTCTTCACCGTCCTATCAGCAAGTTGCAACAGCATGGATGTAGGCCAGGCTCTACCAATCCCCAGTCTTTTATAGATGGCCAACGACATCAGATTGATGCTGGCCCCCAAGTCACATAGCGCTTTGGCGAAAGCAAAGTTGCCAATAGTACAAGGAATTGTGAAGCTCCCTGGGTCAGACAACTTTTCAGCAATAGGACGCGTCACCACCGCACTACAAGTCTGGGTAAGGGTGACAGTAGCTAAATCTTGGAAGTCAAATTTTCTGGACATCAAGTCCTTCATCATTTTAGCGTAGCCAGGCATTTCCTTCAAAGCATCAATCAACGGGATATTTACCTGTATTTGCTTTAACATGTCCAAGAACTTCTTATACTGCTCATCCTTTTGGTATTTTGCCAGCCTTTGAGGAAATGGGGCTGGCGGTCTCTTCTTTCCTGTTATCTGTTCTTTTTCTTTTTCAACCGCCACCTCTACTACTGGCTCGGAGCTTTCCTCTAGTTCCTTTTCAGCTTCACTTCGCTTGCTGGATTTTTCTTCCACTGGCTGCACTGTGACCTTTGTCAAAGGAGTCGCGTCATCAATTTCAATAGGCACTTTCACTAGTGTATCTGTCTGTCTTCTCTCACGTACCCTCTCCTACTCTAATTCCAGGTCTCTGCCATTGCGAAGACTTACTGCCATTAGTTGCTTTGGGCCCTGGTCCCTCAGATTCACCTGAGTATCAGCAGGTAAGGTTCCATGAGGACGATTGTGCACTGCATTTGAAATCTGCCCCAGCTGTACCTCAATGTTTTTAATGGATGAGTCATGGGCATCTACTGTTTCGTTGATCTTGGCAGTTGACCCAATCACTTGTTGCATCATAGCTTCTAACCTAGCAAACCCATCTTCTTGTCTCCCCCCCCCCCCCC
>ML296219.1:29601-40063 GCA_005239495.1 Nicotiana undulata
TCTGCATTCCAGTGATTACCCATAGGTTGACTTACGCAAGATGTGCATAATCCCCCATTGGTAGTGTCTACAATATGGACATGTTTCTTCACGCCTGATTCCTCCACTTTCTTTGTGAGAATATTCATCTGAGTCATCAGTGTAGCCATGTTCTCAGCCATAGTGTTGGGTAGGTCTAGTGGTACTGAGTGAACAATTGGGGTGATAGGTGCACCCCTAGTGGTCCACCCTGAATTTTGTGTCATAGTGTCAAGTAAGCTTTGACACTTTCTCCACGTCTTGCTGAGATACGCTCCACCTGCTGATGCATCTACATTAGCTTTCACACTATCAGCTAGCCCCATATAGAGCCGTTGCCCCAACATCTGCTCAGGAATACCATGATGTGGGCAAATAACCAGCATCCCTTTAAATCTCTCCCATGTCTCTTGCAGCGTTTCCATGGGCTTCTGTCTGAAATTGATTATCTCATTGATCTGTTGTGCCGTCTTGTTGGGTGGATGAAATTTTCCCAAAAATTGCTTGACCAATTCCTCCCATGTAGTAATAGAATTGATTGGGAGTGAATTCAACCAAGTTTGAGCAAGCCCTGTTACCGAGAACGGAAACTATAACAGTCGTAGAGCATCCGGGGTGACATTTGGTTGTCGCTGGGTTTTGCATATGGACAGAAAGTTCTTCAAATGCTGCTGAGGGTCCTCGGCATATGACCCCGAAAATATCCCCTTATTCTGCAACAAATGCAGCATATTATTCCTGATCTGAAAGACTCTGCCTCAATCTGGGGGACCACAATCGCGGTTGCCAAGTTATCAGTTGTGGGTTGCGCCCAGTCATATAATGGCGCCTCAGGTGTAATGGGCGCCTGAGGCGCAGCATTTCTTGTTGCAGGGTTGACCAGCCCATCACTAATAACCTCACCATCAATATTAACTCTGTTGTTCAGTTCTTCCATATCAAATTCTATTGGTTCAATGTTTGTCTGTCGTTTGCTTCTCCGATTGGCTCTGTTCACGACCCTGAAAACTTTTTCGGGGTTTGGTAAAGCTTCAACAACGTCACCAGTTCTCGAAGAGTTCCTAGGCATGCACCTGTACCACCGATTCAACAAACGTTAGAGATTCAATAATTGAGTGAAATCAAAGAAACTTGACTATAATTAAGAATTTTTGTATTTTTCTTCAACTATCCTTGATATTACCGTTGGTCCCCGGCAACGGCGCCAAAATTTGATCACGCTCAACTGTGTCTAAGAAAAGACTAAGCGGGCATTGCAAATATAATTCGGGGTATTATGCCCAGAGTCGAATCCCACAGGGACTTAACGTATCAAGAAAAGCCGCTTCATAGTACTAAATTCTTACTTAATCAACTTTCGCAAACTTTATGAATAATAAGAGATGTTGTGATTAATATTATCGTTAACTAAAATGATAAACTAGGATTAAATAACAAGTATATGTAAACTAGTGGAATAAAGGTCTAAGGCAATGGTTTCCCCCGTTGGTTCTTTCCCTAGTTGTATGTTCATATAACTTTGATTTGGTTGTCTCTATCAATCATGAACTCTCCAGCTATCGTAAATCTTTCTCAAGCATTTATGACAATTTACTAGACGCACTCTCTCGAGCTACGCTAGCTATATTTACGTTACGGTTCACTTTAGATTGCACCCAAGGTATATTATTTCTAACCCAACCTCTAAACCCTCGGTTATGACTCTCGTCTATACTCCGGGAGTGGTGTTGTTCAACAACTACCTAAATATGCACTCTTTCTCAAGCAGATACATAATAAATAGGAACAGCTAGTTGAGGGCCCTTCAACAAACTACAATTAAAACGTAGTTGAACAAATAGAGATTAATAACCAACTCAAAACTATATTATCATGCCAACAAGTTCATCTCCAACGGGTTTCACCAAAACCTTAGATTAAATTATTGAGCTACTCATAATAATAACAAAAACTACAAAAGAATTCATAGTCAATGGTAAAGAACAAAAGAGGAAGATATGGATTGATGCCCAAATTGCCTCCTTGCCTCTTGCCCTTCTTTTTCTTGTTCTCACTCTAAAATAACCTATATCCTGTCTCTTGGACGAGTTGAGCCTTTTATAGTTTGTGTGGATTGGCCTTTGACTTCCAAAATTACCCTTCCGTTTGTGTTTCACGGGTTTGGACTAGCGCGGGCGTGCTAATCCCGCACTAATTCCCGCACTAGTTGAGTTACATACTGCCTCCGGATAGTTGGACTAGCGCGGGCGCGCTAATGCCATGCTAGAGCCCGCGCTAATGGGGTTCTTCACTGCTCATCGAGTCTTCAACCTTTAAATCACCCACCAGGTACCCCATGGTCTATTCTACTCCAATTGTTGCCCGGATTACCATCATAAGTTGCCGTTAAGATCTTGTACTCCTGTAGAACACAAAAATCATCATTAGGGCCAATTTTCTCATTATTTAACAACTTACGGCAGTAAAGTATCATTAAGTTAGAGTATAAACATACGCCAAATTATACAATTTTAGCCTATTATCATGTGACAACCTTCTTAAGGTTTTGAGCCTGTTTTTCTTTTTGCCTTTTTTTAATAGCTAGTGAATAGATGTGCCTCAAGCAAAGCTTCACTTGGGCCTAACACATTTGCCTTTGATCCTATAGTCAAAAACAAATTGTTGTATTTAGGATGGTGAAAGTCGTGACCTTGAGACTCTTGTGTTGACCGATAATCATCAAATGGTTTTTCGGGACCATTGTGTTGCTCAAAGCATAACTGAGGTCGTTGTGGGCCCCCGACTCTGTTTCTTTAGCGATCCCATAGCTTGGGTGGTGAGAGCTTTAATTGCAAGTCCAAGTCCCGTGCCATTAGTCTAGAACTTGCCCTGAATGTTTGTCTAGGAGAAATCATAAGTGAAGTTTGACTTAAGAGGTGATTATAGGCTCTCCTTGATCCGAATAGTGACTTGAACATCTCCATAGCCTCCCAATAACAATTTTCCTAGTCAACCCCTTTGAGCCTTAGACCTTTTTCTTTCAAAAAGCCATGATACAAGCCTGTACTAATTTTAGCCATCTCTTGGCACCCCTTCTTCCCTTAGCACAAAGCAAAAACATAAGTTTGGGGGAGAGATGAGGAATACAACAAAGTGGAAAAAAAGAAGGTACAGGAAGGAAGAAAAGGAAAGGCAATGAAAAAAAAATCAAAAAGCCAAAAAGAATGAACAAGTTAAAAGAAATAAAAGGGGATCAATGAAAAGAAGAGAGATTAAAGGTGTGGAATTCTTGGAAAGGAGAAAAATGATTGAAATGAACAAAAAGGAGTGACAGTGTGTCTCTCTAACCCCTCAGAAAGAACTAAATGACTTAAGAAGTCAAGAGAATGTGAAATAAATGAAGTGCTTAAGGGAAGATAGAACTCACTTTGACCAAATATTTCCTACCTTTAACCAAAAGCCTTCATCATTTACCCACAAAAGTCCTATATGATCTTGAGTTGAATGAAGCTTACATTAGTGGTGACTCACATAAGGGGAAAGCCTATGGTACTTTGAGCCGGACTTGAGTCTTTTCTTTGAGAGAGATGAGTGAACTCCCATTATCCTTGTTCTGAGTATTACAATCTTAAAGTGAGGTTTGCTTAGAGTGAGTTGAGGAGTATGAGTTTGGGTTCCACAATGACCAAAGTGATAGTAAGAGTTCCGTTGATGAGTCGAGTCAACTCTTGATGCTCTTGTGTCGCACTCAAATCCATGGTTTTAAAATGGTTAAATGTTGTTAATGATTCATTTGCATTGAGGAAAATTGTTGGTCCCAATTGATGCTAGAAGAGGTTACCTTAGAACAGACAAATTGTCTTGGAATTACTCAAAAAAGGGTGGGGCTTATTTTGTTTGCTTGAGGACAAGCAAAGGCTTAAGTTTGGGGGAGTTGATAACTAGGGATTTTTACCTTGTATTATGCTCTATCTTGCTTGGGTTTTGGATGCAATTGTACACAAAATAGTCCCAAAGACCTACGTGTTGTGCTTGTTGCAGGGTTGAGCCAAAAAGGATGACAAATAGTCAAAGATCTGCTCAAAAAGGAGTGAAACTTGCACAAGTACCAAGAACAACCAAAAGTCAAAGTCAAAGTGACCACCGCGGACCGCAGTCCACTTTATGCGGTCCGCGGTGGTGAGGTTCAGAGGGCCCATTTCCAAGGCAAAGTCTACCTTGGTCGCGGTCCATTCTACGCGGACTGCGGTGAGAATATTCAGAGATCCAAGTCTGAAGGCCAAGATCACCGCGGACCACGGTCCATTTTACGCGGTCTGCGGTCATGATGTTCAGAGACTTAGGAAATGAAAGCTCAGAAGACTTCCGCGGATCGCGGTCCGCGGCCGCGGCCCATTTTATGCAGACCGCGGTGGCCAAGTTCAGAGATCAATTTTGTAAGACCAAAAAGCCTCACCGCGGCCGCGGTCCGTTTTACGTGGTGCGCGGTGATCCCGTAGGGGCATTTTTGTCAGGATTTTTCGGCTGAGTATAAATAGCTTCTTTTGTATTTTCCTTAGGTTAAGCTTTGTATCAGATATTGCGGGCAGCTCATGAATAGTTTCTTTTCATCTTTTTGAGCAATTTTAGCTAGATTTCACCATTGAATCTTCCTATTTTATTTTAATTAAATCATTTGGGTTTTGCTTCATCTATTTCTGTGATTTCTTCATTGATTATGAGTAGCTAAACCCATTAGTTAGGGTTGTGGCTCAACCATAGTGTGGGTAATTAATGGATTCTCTAAATTAGGGCTTAGATGTGTATGAGTGATGGATATTTGGGTTGATTTGTGGTTTTATTGTTAAGATTAGTGGTTGCAAATACTAATTGGTGTTCAATTGACTTGGGTCCTTCTTGAGAAAGAGGACTTGAGTCTAGAAAATCAACCCAACAAGGAATTGGGATGAAATCATGAGAATTTATAGTCCTAATTAACGGGTTAAGCCTCGAGAGAGTAAAACCCTACTTGAGCCCATATTGCTTGTGCAAATTTGACACCCAATTGACCTTGAGAAAGGAAAGTAGGCATTGCCACTCAAACTACCGAGAGGTATAGAGTGGGTAAATTTGGAGCATTTGGCTATATAATAATTCTCCGAATAACATCTTTGCCTTAGATATTAGAATCTGTTAATTACTCGCCTAGGTAAAAGTCGTAACCCTAGTGCCTTTATCCAATTAGAAAATAACCCAAAAAGATAATAGTAGTTCAATTGCAATTTTCATTAGTATAAATCATAGTTATAGTACAAAACCAACAATCATGAAAAGTGCAATAAAAAACACAACCACTGCTAGATCACCTAGAAACTCGACTCCAAATCATAACTCTCTGAGGATTCGATCCCGACCGTTCGGGTAAAAGCTGCACCGACCCTCATTTTCCTACTTCAATAGTAGTGTGGGTGAGAGCCGATCAGTAAGTCCTCTGCATCTGGTTAACTACAAGTTGCGAATTACTTTTGATTATAATTTGTCCAATACCAAGTTCTCATGCTAATTCCAAACCTGCAATCACAGCCTCGTACTCCGCTTCATTGTTAATAATGTGATAACATTTTATTGCTTGTCTTATGATTTCACCCGAAGGTGGGATCAGGATAATACCTAAACCCGCTCCTTTAAAATCGATGAGCCATCGGTAACTAAGATCCAAGTCCACGGATAAGATTCGGTAAATACCTGTAGTTCTTTTTCTGCTTCAAGAACTATATTTGTGCTGAAATCTGCCACAAAATCTACTAAAACCTATGACTTTATTGAAGTTCTAGGCTGGTATATGATATCATATTCACTGAGTTCTATTCTCCATTTAGCTAACCTACCATATAGCTCTTGTTTATGCAATATATTTCTTTGAGGAAAAGCAGTTACTACAGAGATAAGATGACATTGAAAATAAGGTCTCAACTTTCTAGATACCATAATTAATGCTAAAGCAAGATTTTTTAAATATGGATATTGTGTTTCAGCATCTCGCAAAGATTTGCTAACATAATAAATTGGAGATTGTTTATCTCTATCTTCTCGCACCAATACCGCACTTATCGCCATTTCTGATACAATGAGATAAATGAGTAGCCTTTCTCCATCCTTTGGTTTAGTCAGTAGCTGCGGATTTGGCAAATATGATTTTAGATTTTTGAGAGTTTGTTGGCATTCGTCAGTCCACTCAAATTGATTTTGCTTTTTCAATACTGAAAATAATTTGAAACTTTTCTCTGAAGATTTGGAAATAAATCTTCCCAAAGTTGTTATCCTCCATGTTAACCTCTGCACCTCTTTTTTGCTCATGAGTATGTCAGGTATCTCCTCAATGGCTTTGATCTGTGTAGGATTTACTTCAATTCCCTTTTTAGAAACAAGAAAGTCGACAAACATATATGAAACCACGCCAAAAACACCTTTTTCGGGATTTAGCTTCATATTGTATTTGCGGAGAATTTCGAAAGTGCTTGAAAGGTGTAGAAATGTTCCCCCGCTTGTGTCGACTTGACTAACATGTCGCCAATGTAGACTTTCATAGTCTTTTCCAGGTATTCTTGAAATATTTTAGTCACCAATCTTTGATATGTGGCCCCAGCATTTTTAAAACCAAAGGGCATGACTTTGTAACAATAAGTCCCCATGTCCGTAATAAACGAAATATTTTCTTCATCTAGGGGATTCATCTTTATTTGATTATAACCTAAATATGATCTAAAAAACTTAAGAACTCATGACGTGCGGTAGAATCAATTAATTAATCTATATACGGTAAAGGAAATGAATCTTTTGAACAAGCTTTATTTAGATCAGTATAATCTACGTAAACCCGTCATTTTCCATTCTTTTTTTGGAACTACCACAGTATTAGCTAACCAATTTGGATACTTTACCTCTCGTATTGATCCAATTTTTAGAAGTTTTTGTGCCTCATCTTCAATCACTTAATTTTTGAAGGATTATTGTTTCCTTTTCTTTTTCTTGACTGGAGGGTACGATGGATCTTCATTTAGTTTGTGGGTCATCACCTCCAGTGGTATACCTATCATATCTGAATGCGACCAAGAAAAGCAATATGTGTTAGCTTCTAAAAATTTAACTAATTTACCTTTCATTTCCCGGCTCAGTTTCACTCTGATGTAAGCTTTTCTGTCTGGCTTGTGTTTGAATAGCATGATAGCCTCGAGTTCTGCAATTTTTGTTTTGATGTTTGTATTCTTTTCTGGTTCTTGAATAACATCGGGTCTTGAATCTACATACGTCTGTCTTGGAACGATCTCAGCTGAGTTTGTGTTATTATATCCTCAACTGAATTCTGTAGTTGCTATTTCTCATTTGTAACATCATTTGTTGTGCTTGAATCAGCCACTAATTGATACTTTTAGAAGCCTGATGATCTCCACAGATTTGTCGAATCCCCCATTATGAAGGAAACTTAATAACTTGATGTAGTATAGACGGTACAACGTCCATATCATGAATCCATGGCCTTCCAAGAATTATATTATAAGCCATGTCAATATCTATCACCTGGAATTTCGTATCCTTTATAACTCCCTCTGCAAATGTGGTAAGCATTATTCCCCTTTCACGATAACGCTTGAATTATCAAATCCAGACAAAGATCGTGCTTTTGGTACCACCTTGTCGCCAACTTGAATTTCATTCACCAATCTTAGAAGAATGATATTTATGGAGCTAACTGGATCAATCAAAACTCGATTTTCATTAGTATCATGCATAAGTAAAGATATTACCAACACATAATTATGAGGAATTAACATGGCATCCACATCTGCATCATCAAATGTATACTATCTTCATCCAAAACATGGCGAACTCGCTTTCCATGAGTAATTGTGACTTTCGACGTCTTTTTTGCAGTTGTATATGTCACACCATTGACCGCCTCTCCCCCGCTAGTCACATTGGTTGTTCTCTTTGGAGACGGAGGTTTTAGAGGCTCTTGTCTATTATTCATATAGGATTGCTTACCTTTCTCACCGAACAAGTCAGTTAAATAGCCCTGCTTTAACAAATGCTCAACTTCACCTTGTAACTACAATCTGCTATTTTATAGCCATGATCGTTGTGAAACTCACACTAGAAATATGGATTTCTTTTGCTCGGGTTTGATCTCATATTTTTAGGCCACCGTACCTTATCTCCCATACTTCTCAAAACAGATACCAACTCCGAAGTGCTAATATTGAAACTGTAACCTCCAATCCCGGCGTCTATGTTAGAATCACGATCCCGCGTCTTTGTGCCTTGATATGGAATCAGACCGCATATTTTCCTGTTTAGACTCTGAATCTCGCCCCGCATGTCCCATGTAAGGTTCGTACCTATTTTTTCCGGACCTTTTTCAGATTATGTACGTCTCGAACTTGTTCTTTCATCGACCCTCGACTGCGTAACCGTGTCTTCTTCTATCCGCAACTTCGTGTTGTACTTGTTGTACACATCATTCCATGTTGTTGCAGGAAATTCTCGCAAACTTTCCTTGAGTCTTCTCGTAGCTTCTGAATATTTTTCATTTAAATTGCTTGCGAACGCCATAGCTGCCCAATTATCAGGTACTCGTGGTAGCATCATCCTTTCACGTTGAAATCTATTCACAAATTCCTTGAGTAACTTTGTATCTCCTTGTTTTACCTTAAAGATGTCTTCCATCCTTTTTTAACCTTTTGAGCTCCCGAATGTGCTTTTATGAATGAATCTTCAAGCTCATCAAAATAATCAATAGAGTTTTCAGGTAAAAGAGAATACCATGTTAATGCCCCTATCGTGAGTGTTTCTCCAATTGTTTTGACCAAAACTGATTCAATTTCCTACTTTGTTAAATCATTGCGCTTTACGCCAGTTGTAAACGTGGTTATATGATCTCGTGGGTTGGTTGTTCCATCATATTTTAGAATATCAGGCATTTTGAACTCTTAGGAATTGGAAGAGGAGCCGCACTCGGCTTCCAAGGTTGCTGCGAATACTTATCAATATCCACACCTTTTATTACGGGAGGTACGCCCCGTATTTGCTCTATGCGATCGTTCTGCTCTTTCAATTGTTTCTGCAAAGTTACTACCAGACTTTATAAATCTGAGTTATTAGGCGTATCTGACCTCCCATCATGAGATTCACTAGGAACTCTTCCACTTTCAAAATTATCGAGCCCCAAGCGTGGATTTTCTAAAGTCGTCGTATTGGCTGGTGGAGGGGTTTGCGGCGCATTAGGCAACCCCCTAACAAAGGCCTGGAGAGTACTATTGACGTGTTCCGCAATCAACCATTTTAGAACGTCTTGTTCTACGGTTTGTTCATCCCCTTGTTGATCATTGACGTGTGACGTGGATCTCCTAGGTGATCCTTCCCGGGACGGGCGAGGGGATTCTGTTGGAGAGTGATGTAGTGGTGTTACTTCTTGAAGGTTCAGTTGGTTATTGTCGTTACGAGTTGACATAATTTTGGCTTTGAGAAAAAGGATTTGTAAAGTAAAAGGATTATCAGATTTCCGGTAACACCAATTTGTTTAACAAAAAAATTAAATTTTTAATCAAAGCCTATATTTAGAAGAAATCGGGCTACTGATAATCAAATAATACCTTACTTCCTCCACAACCCGCCTGAAAAGAAAGAAATAAAAGTAGCAATGTGAATTAACAAAAAATAAATAAGGAATGGGATGATAATCTATCCCTCAAATTACGTAGAAGGCTTTATGAAGCAAGAAAATGTAAGTATATTTCAATAATGTTTGGAAGTTGTCCTTACAAGTGAGATTCTATATCCTTATATAGGAGTATCTAATTATAACGTTTCTCCCTATTTATGATGAATTCATTATGAGCGTTAATGTCACTACTAGAAAACTGCAAATTTCCTAGGGAAATTTCTCATAGATATATTATCACTGACAATTCCCACTGAAATGTAAAAACATTCAGTGGGAAATGAAAAAGTTTTCTTTTACCTTTTTTCTTAAAAATGTTCCCACAGACTATAGGTGAAAACTAATTGGCGCAAAAAAGCGCGTAATTTGTTTCCCACTGAATAAGTGGGAATGTCATTAAAAATAAATTTATTAAAATCTACCCAGTGAAACGGTGAGAACCTAAAATAAAAAATAATTTTAATATTTCCGCTGATGTAGTGGGAAGCTTAAAATTTCGAATTGTTGTATTTGGTCCAAAAACCCGCGAGCTTAAAATTATTTCACCACCTCCTTAAAATTATTTCACCAAAAAAATTGCAATTCCCACAAATTTTCCCAGTGAGTCAGTGAGAATGTATTTTCTATTACATAGGCATACCTTTTTTTTCTTCTCTTTTTTAATCTCATTATTTTCTTTCTCTCTATTCTCTTGGCAGACCGATATTTTCCCCCATTTTCAGAAATCAAGCTTTCACTAAGCTCATGCAAAATCGGTAAGCCCCCCCC
>ML296219.1:50106-71041 GCA_005239495.1 Nicotiana undulata
GGGGGTAAGAAAGCCTCTAGGTTGAGAATTAGGTTTTGGAACATTGGGACGTTGACCGGGAAGTCTATAGAGTTAGGAAAGATTCTCCAGAAGAGGAAGATCAACATAGCGTGTGTTCAAGAGACTAGATGGAAGGGTACTAGGGCACGAGATGTAGACGGGTTTAAACTATGGTACTCAGGGAGCGCTAGAGGTAAGAATGGGGTAAGTATTTTGGTAGACAGGGAGCTCGTGGTTGATGTTAGGATGGTAAATGATAGGTTGATGAGTATTAAGTTGGTAGTTGGTGGGTTTACTGTAAACGTGATTAGTGCATACGTTCCTCAAGTAGGTTTGAACCAGGAGGTCAAGAAGCAATTTTGGGATAATTTTGACGAGATGGTGCGTAGTATCCCGCACACAGAGAAGTTGTTCATTGGCGGAGATTTCAATATTCATATTGGGGCTAGTTCTAGGGAGTATGATGATGTGCATGGCGGGTACAATTTTGGGGATAGGAATGAGGGAGGTAATTCAATGTTGGAGTTTGCTAGAGCTTTTGATTTGGTTATAGCTAACTCGAGTTTCCCTAAGAGGGATGAGAACCTGATCACTTTTCGAAATTCAATGGGCAAGACTCAGATTGATTATCTTCTCTGCAGGAAATGCGATAAAGGTGTGTGCACTGACTGCAAGGTCATCCCGAGTGAGCACCTCACGACTCTACATAGGCTCCTAGTTATGGACCTGGATATCAAGAGGAGTAGGAGGAAGAGGGAAGGGTGCAGGCAACCTAAGATCAAGTGGGGTAACTTGACCAAGGACAAAGCTCAGGAGTTAGGGGAGAAGTTGTTGGCTATGAGGGCCTGGATGAGTATAAGAGACGCGTCTAGTATGTGGTCCATGACTGCAGATTGCATTAGGGTAGCTGTTGGAGAGGTCTTAGGGGTCACGAAGGGTTCTCGTGGGGGTCATAAAGGGGACTGGTGGTGGAATGAAGAGATTCAAGGTAAAGTGGAAGCTAAGGAAGATGCTTATTTGAAGCTAGTAGAGAGTACAAACAAGGAGGAGAAAAGGACTTATCGGGAGTGTTACATAAAGGCAAAGAAAGAGGCAAAGTTAGCAGTTACGACGGCTAAAAACTCATTGTTTGCTCATTTGTACGAGGAGCTCGAGGGAAAAGGCGGGGAAAAGTGGTTGTACCAGTTGGCCAAGGTGAGGGAGAGGAAAGACCATGAGTTAGACCAAGTCAAGTGCATCAAGGACGAGGATGGAAAAGTGTTGATGGACGAGGCACTCATTAGGAGAAGATGGCAGGGCAGACATACTTCCATAAACTGTTGAAGGAGGAGGGGGATAGACACATTGTGCTGGGTGAGTTGGAGCACTCCTAGAGTCGGCGGGATTTTGGGTTTTGTAGGCGGATTACGGTAGAAGAGGTGGAAGGGGCGATGCGTAAGATGTGCAGGGGAAGAGCAACGGGGGACAAAATCCCGGTGGATTTCTGGAAGAGCGCGGGGCGGGCAGGTTTTAAGTGGCTCACAGGGCTGTTTAATGTTATTTTTAAGACAAAGAAGATGCCCGAAGAATGGAGGTGGAGTACAATGGTTTCGATTTACAAGAACAAGGATGATATCCAAAATTGCACTAATTATAGGGGTATCAAGTTATTGAGTCACACTATGAAGGTTTAGGAGAGGGTGGTGGAGGCCAGGGTGAAGAGGTGCGTGTCTATTTCGGAGAATCAGATTGGATTCATGCCGGGGCGTTCGACTACGAAAGAAATTCATCTGGTAAGGAGATTAGTGGAGAAGCATAGGGAGAGGAAGAAGGATTTGCATATGGTGTTTATTGACTTTGAGAAGGCATACGATAAAGTTCTGAGGGAGGTCCTGTGGAGGTGTTTGGAGGTTAGCGGCGTTTCGGTAACGTACATTAGGGTGATTAAGGATATGTATGATGATGCTAAGACTCGGGTGAGGACTGAGGGTGGTGACTCCGAGCATTTCCTTGTGGTGGTGGGGTTGTACCAGGGATCGACTCTTAGCCCATTTTCATTTGCCTTGGTGATGGATGTATGTCACATCCAAGGGGAGGTGACTTGGTCTATGCTATTTACCAATGATATAGTGTTGATTGACGAGACGTGTAGCGAAGGTAACACAAGGTTGGAGGTTTGGAGACAGACCTTGGAGTCTAAAGGTTTCAAACTGAGTAGAACCAAGACAGAATACTTGGAGTGCAAATTTAGTGAGACCTAGAATGCAAACATAGAGGTTAAGCTTGATGCTCAAGTTATCCCCAAGAGAGCGAGTTTTAAGTATCCCGGATCTATTATCTAGGGTAACAGGGAGATTGAAAAAGATGTCACGCATTGCATCGGAGCGGGGTGGATGAAGTGGAGGCTCGCTTCCAGTGTTCTGTGTGATAGGAAGGTGCCGTTAAGACTTAAGGGTAAGTTTTATCGAGTGATGGTTCGACCCGCTATGTTGTATGGGGCTGAGTGTTGGCCAGTCAAGAACTCCCACGTGCAGAAGATGAGAGTAGCAGAGATGAGGATGTTGGGATGGATGTGTGGGTGTACCAGGCGAGATAGGATTAAGAATGAAGCTATCCGGGACAGAGAGGGAGTAGCATCCGTGGAGGACAAGATGCGGGAGTCGCGGTTGAGATGGTTCGGACATGTTAGGAGAAGAAGCATTGACGCCCCTGTCAGGAGGTGTGAGAGGTTGGCCATGGAGAGTTTGAGAAGGGGTCGGGGTAGGCCTAAGAAGTACTAGGGAGAAGTGATTAGGCAGGACATGGCGCTGCTTCAGCTCACCTTGATGGGAGGGTGTGGAGGTCGAGGATTAAGGTAGAAGGTTAGTAGGTAGTTTATAGTGTTCACCGATAGGCTTAGTAGCATGCATGTCCCTTCATATTCTTAAATTTTCATTACGTTATGTGGTTTTATTCGCCTCAGGTATTGTATTCCCTGTTGCTATTATTTGATACTATTTATCTTTTATTTGTCCCCTTTTTTCCATCTTTCTTCCTTCCTTGCTTCCCTCTTCTTCTTCTTGCCCTTCCTAAGCCGAGGGTCTATTGGAAACAACCTCTCTACCTCCACTAGGTAGGGGTAAGATCTGCGTACAGACTACCCTCCCCAGACCCCACGTGGGATCAAACTGGGGTTGTTGTTGTTGTTGTTGTTGTTGTTTTTCTTTTTAACAATTTCTTAACTTAATTAAATATATATTAAAAAAAAGGTAACTCAACTAATTGGCTCTTCTAGCATACTCTTTTTTTTACTCCATCTGTTTCAATTTAGATGACACACTTTTCTTATTAATCAAGTCCTAAAAGAATGACAACAACAATAACAACATACCCTGTATTATCCCACACCGTGGTGTCTACGCATACCTTACCTCTATCTTGTGAGGATAGATAGGTTGTTTCCAATAGACCCTCGGCTTAGAAAAACATAAGCACCATATTAATGAAAATAAAGACAAGAAGGGACAGTACCAAAAAGTCATAAAAAAGCAGAATAAAAATAACAAGACAGTAAGGCGATCAACAATAAAATAAAACAACAGTTAGTCATAAAAACCTATTACCAACCGAAAGCGAGACTGCGTGCTAATACTACTGTTATGAACACTCTAGACTACCTACTCTACTAACCTAATCCTCGACCTCCATACCTTCCTATCAAGGGTCATGTCCTCGGTCAGCTGAACCTACGACATGTCTTGCCTAATCACCTCTCCCCACCTCTTTTTTGGCATACCTCTACCTCTCCGTAGGCCCTCCAATGCCAACCTCTCACACCTTGTCACCGAGGCGTCTTTGTTCCTCCTCCTCGCATGACCAAACCACCTAAGTCGCGCTTCCCGCATCTTGTCCTCAATAAGGGCCACACCCACCTTGTCGAGAATAACCTCATTTCCAATCCTATCTAACCTGATGTGTCCACACATCCATCTCAACATACTCATCTCTGCTACATTCATCTTCTGGACATGAGCGATCTTGACTGGTCAACACTCAGCCCCATATAACATCGTTGGTCTGACCACCAGTCTATAAAACTTACCCTTAAGTTTCGCTGGGACATTCTTGTCACAGAAAACACCGGAAGCGAGTCTCCATTTCATCCATCCCGGCCCAATACGATGTGTGATATCTTCATCAATCTCCCCATACCCCAGAATAATAGACCCAAGGTACTTAAACTTCCTCTCCTAGGGATGACCCGCGAGTCCATCCTCACCTTCCCTTCCCCTTCTTGAGTCTCACCACTGAACATACACTCTAAGTATTCTGTCTTGGTCCTGCTCAACTTGAACCTTTAGATTCCAAGGTCTACCTCCATACCTCTAATTGCGCATTCACACTGTCTCGCGTCTCTTCTATCAATACAATATCATCTGCAAATAGCATACACCACGACGCTATGGTGCGTCAGTACGTCCATCACTAGAGCAAACAAAAAAGGGCTGAGTATCGACCCCTGATGCAACCCCATCATAACAGGAAAATGGTCTGATTTCCCACCCACCATCCTCACCCGGGTCTCTACTCCATCATATATGTCCTTAATCAACCTAACGTAGGCAACATGTACACCTCTAGACTCAAAACATCTCCACAAAACCTCCCTCTAAACTTTACCGTACACCTTTTCTAAGTCGATGAACACCATATTCAAGTCTTTCTTTCCTCCCTATACTTCTTCATCAATCTCCTAACAAGGTGGATGGCTTCTGTAATCGAACACCTCGGCATAAATCCAAACTGGTTCTCGGAGATAGACACACTTCTCCTCACCCTTAGCTCTACCACTCTCTCCCAAACTTTCATAGTATGGCTAAGCAGCTTGATACCCCGATAGTTATTGCAAGTTTGGATATCACCCTTGTTCTTGTATACAGGAACCATCGTGCTCCACCTCCACTCTTCGGGCATCTTCTTCGTTATAAAAATGACATTAAATAACCTAGTGAGCCACTCCAAGCCTGCCTTTCCTGCACCCTTCCAACACTCCACTAGGATTTCATCCGGCCCGGTCTCTTTGCATCTGCTCATCTTACGCATAGCCACTTCAACTTCATCAACTCTAATATTCCTACAACACCGAAAGTCACAGCGACTCTCAGAGAGTTCCAAATCACCCAGTACAATGCTCCTGTCTCCCTCATCGTTCAAGAGACTATAAAAGTAGGTCTGCCATCTTCAACGGATAAGCTTCTCATCCAACAAAACTCTACATTCTTCGTCCTTGATGCACTTCATTTGGTCCAAGTCACGCGTCTTCCTTTCTCGCGCCTTGGCTAACCTGAATAACCACTTATCCTCACCTCGACCCTCGAGTTCCTCATACAAAGGACTAAAAGCTGCAGTTTGGGCTGCTGTAACTTCTAGCTTTGCCTCTTTCTTAGCCAACTTATAATGCTCATTTTTCACCCTCTTTTTTGCCCCGTCTACACTTTCCACTAGCTTCAGATACGCTGTTTTCTTGGTTTCCACTTTTCCTTGCACCTCTCCATTCCACCACCAGTCTCCCTCGTGCCCACCACAGTAACCCTTTGTGACCCCTAAGACCTCTCTCGCGGCTTCCCTAATGCACCGCGCAGTCGTGGTCCACATAGCACTTGCATCCCCATTACTCCTCCAAGCCCCCATAGTCACCATCTTGACCCTTAACTCCTGCTTTGCTTCCGTTAAGGTTCCCTACTTTATCCTATGTTGGATATACATTGCCCTTTTCCTCATTTTCCTCATGATCTCAAGGTCTATGACCAGGAGCCTATGAAGGGTAGAGAGGTTTGGATGACCTGGCAATCTGTGCAAAGACCTCTATCAGACTTCCTACAGAGTAAATAATCAATCTGCGTCTCGGCAACCGAACTGCGAAAGGTGACCAAGTTTTCCCTCTTCTTAGGGAAACTTGAGTTTTCTATCACCAAATCAAATGCTATAGCAAAGTCTAGTAGAGACGTTCCTCCTTCGTTTCTATCTCCAAAATCAAATCCACCACGCACATCAACATACCCCTAAGACGTCGCTCCAATGCGGCCATTGAAATCTCCTCATATGAAAAGCTTCTCAGCATGCGGAATACCACGCACCATCTCATCCAAATCCTCCCTGAAATGCCTCTTGACTTCCTCATCCAAGCCTGCTTGGGGTGCGTACGCACTGATTATGTTCAAAGTAAAACCTCCAACAACTAGATTAATAGTCATCAACCTGTCATTCACCCTCCTTACCTCCACCACTAGTTTATGCAGGTCCTTATCAACCAAGATACCTACCCCGTTCCTGCCCCCAACCCTCCCAGAATACCAAAGTTTGAAACTGCCCACATCCCATGCCTTATCTCCTACCCACCTCTTCTCCAGTACACAAGCTATATTTATCTGATTTTACCCTTAATGAGAAGATTTTATGACCAAATGTCATGGCCCCACAAAGCTTTTAAGACCACAAGTTTCAATAGTCCTTTTTTTCGTAAACTTCGTACCGAGTCAAAATACCTCATCTAAATTGAAACGAAAGGAGTAATTAAATTTGATAATGCTAATTTGGAAAGCCATCTTGTAATTGGATTTGGGTGTAATTACACAGTTATGGCATATTTGTCTGACTAAGTAATTACTTGGTTAGTATGTAATTGAGTGTAATTGAGGGGGTGTAATTACAAGCTGAGAATTGCTGGTAAATACATGGTGTAATTACCAGTTTGTTTTTTGAATCTTTTTTTCTTAATTGACTTTTTATTTCTAATCTTTTTTCTTTATTGTTTTAACTTTTTAAATTCTTTTTCTTTTCAAATATTATTTTTTATATTATTTATTTATTTGTTATTTCCTTTTTTATTCTTTCCCAATCTTTACTTCACGTGTTTCTACATATTTTCATATTTTATTTCTTTTTTAATTATTTTTCTTTATTTTTGTTACACTTAGGTATTATAATTCTATTTTTTCTAAAAGATTATACCTCATAATCTTAGAAAGAATAAGTTATCCACAAACCTGACTTATAATGAGTGATGTCATTAAAGTTGAAGTTTGCTATTGGATGACGTTATATGCGATCTTAACTATGTTAAAATGATAGATTACTTTTTAATATTTAAATAATTGTTACGACCCAAAACCCAACCTGTCATGATGGCCCCCATCATGGTACTAGGCAAGTCGACTGCTCAGACATTTCCAACACTTTAATTTTGAAATACACTACACCAGTCTAAATAAAGGAAAAATCTCATAAAAATGGATAGAATATCATAACTCAATACATAAAGTCTTCCCAAAACCGGGGTGTCACTAAGTACATGAGCATCTACATAATGACATTGTTCTGGTACACTATCTAGAAAGTAAATCTGAATAAGCACAAAGATAGGGAGGAAAGTCAAGGTCTGTGGATGCCAAGCTGCTACCTTGATGATCTCCGAAGGTCTAGACTCTGCAAATCAACAACCGTCGTGACCAGAAATACCTGGATCTGCATAGGAGGTGCAGGGCATAGCATGAGTACAACCAACTCAATAAGTAACAAATCTAACCTTTGGACTAAAAGTAGTGACGATTTCAAATATTCAACCCACTTTCAACATTTAATAGTACAAAAAGTTACAGAAAATATGACAGTGATTTCTCATAAATCCATAATTTAGCAAGTAGATGTACAAGAATTTATACATGCTTTCAGATTTGTAATAAAAGTCAACACAAAACAGGCCAGATCCAGCCCAAATGCAAATAAACCAGGACAGATCCAGCCCAAATGTAAATAATTGCTAGCAATTGTGCCCACTATGGATGTGCAAATTCCGGAGGGGCCGATCGAGTCCAAGCACTATAATAATCCAATCTTGGCATGAATCAATAAAACCTGTTGCGGCGTGCATCTCAATTCCATGAATATCACTCACAGTAGACCATCAGTCTCACGCAATCATTAATCTCTCTCGTCTCTCGGGCTCACCAAAAATCATGATAATCAACCCAAACAATGATGATATGACGTATCAAATAAGGGACAACAGAGACTGAGACATATTATGCAATTAATAATTTTGACTGAATCTAAAATGACAAGTTAAGCAAATAGTTCAACATGTAACCTAAACAGGATTTCTAACATGACTGACAACTCAATTAGTTTATCACATGATAAAAATACGAGTAACAACAAGCTTAATCAACTATTCAGTTCCAGGAAATCAACCAAGTCACAATTCTTATGGTGCACGCCTACATTCTTGTCACCTAGCACGTGTGTCACCTCAACACTAATCACATAACACAAAATTTGGGTCTTCGTACCATCAGAAGCAAGTTTACAAGTGTTACTTACCTCAAACTGTGTGAAACTCTACTCCAACAAGCCTTTGCCTCACGAACGGCCTCCAAATGCCTCGAATGTAGTCACAAACAGTTCAATACAATCAACACAAGCTAAAGGAATCAATTCCATATGAAATTTCTAAGTTCTTAATTAAAAGTCAAAAGTCAACTCAAAAGTTAGCCCTCGGGCCCACGTCTCAAAATCCAACAAAAGTCACAAAATATGGAAGCCCATTCAACCACGAGTCCAACCATACAAAATTTACCAAAATTCAACACTACATCGACACCCAAATCTCCAATTTAAATACCAAATTACACCTCAAAACCGCACAATCTAGGTGGAAAAATCAATGGGGAAACATAATTATTGAGTAAATTTAATCACAAGTGACTTAACTCAAAATCCCATCGAAATCCCTCTAAAAATCTTCTAATCCCGAGGTTGAAATGTACAAAATGATGAAAATCTTAGAACCCTCGATTTGAATACACTTCCTAGTGCTTTCACACCTGCGCCTTATTTAGTCGCACCTGTGGTCTCGCGGGTGCGAGAAATCTCTCGCTTCTGCGATCCTCCACTCTCGGTCAAACTTATAAATTTCTAACTTTAGCCTTTGCAAGCCTAATTCATACGGACCTCTAATGCACAATTCGGACATACTCCTAAGTCCAAATACCCAACAGAGCTAACAAAACCATCAAAATTCCATTCCGGAGTCGTTTACACATAAGTCAACATCCGGTCAACCTTTTCCACTTAAGCTTTCAACCCTTGAGACTAAGTGTCTCATCTCATTTCGCAACCTTTATGAACCCGAACCAACTACCCCGACAAGTCACATAACAACAATTAAGCAGGGAATGAAAAGTTAATGGGCGAACCGGGCTACAACTCTCAAAATGACCGGCCGAGTCGTTATTTTTCCAACCTTTAGTTTTTGATATTTCATATATTTTCTCATATTTATTGTTCTTCATTTAGCATAATTGTTCTATTATTCTAGTTTTGAAGCTGCTCTACCACAACCTAAACCGATGGTCCATGACGAGTGCCCAAGTTCTACCTGTCAAACACCCCTAAGCATGCGTCTAAGTTATAAACATGAACTAAGGGTAGATCATGAATAATATTTGTCAAAAAACTCCTGAATTACGTGAATAACATACGTGAGGGAAACATGTCCCAAAGACATATATACATATACATGTCGAATACGGTACGACGAGCTGACAAGGCTGCTATAAAAAATATATATCTAAAACTGGAAACCGACAAGGCCACATGTTATCTAACTATACATAACTATCTGCAGATCTCTAATAGAATGTACAAATATACAAGGACGATACTGGCCCCGTCATACCCACATATGGATACAAACACATCATACAAAAACTCAAAGCAACTCCGGATCAAATGGAGCCCACCAATTCTCGCTGATAAAGGATCCGAAGAAAAGGGACCGTCAGCTTGTCACCTGCACATGCGGGCATGAAACGAAGGCCCTAGGAAATAGGGGCGTCAGTACGAACAATGTACTGAGTATGTAAGGCATGAAAATTAGTACATAAAAGACATAGATTAAATATGGAATAAAGAATTCCTCCTGTAAATCTAAATAATTTTATAAATCACGACACATTTTTAATGTCATACACGTGCGTGTAAATGTCGTGTCATGCATATGTATAGGTGTACATAACATCATCATTCCTCTGAGGGCATCCTATCAGATCATCTCGGCCTCTGTGGGCAAAATCATCAACATATACCGGCTGATCAGGTGGTGGTGCGTATATAACTCCGTAACCTTTTCCCATATCCCATATACATATAATATATGCGTATATAATGCCGTCAATGTACATGTATAAATGAATGAAATTCATAAGAAACACGATAATAAGATTTCTCGGAATGTTATAAGATCAATATTCCTTTCGGATAACTTTATCAACTAAATATTTTTCTGAGACCCATGAACAGAAGATATAATAATAATTAACCTGGGGAATCAAGAACATAGGTACCCCTAGTACTTCTATGAATAGAGTCATTTATGAAAGTTGTGTGTTTGCTCGTTTTGTTTGTATAGTATGAATCATGCCAAAAGAAGGAGGGATAGTCTTAACATACCTAAGTCGGTTCTCTTGATAATCCCTCTAATACACGACACTCGCGACAAAACATGTGATGGCAAGATCGAAGTAGGAAAAAATCCGTATGATATTCTTGAGAAAGATTGCACTATACTCCCTAAGAATCGCAATTCTCACGTTGCTCAATATTAAGTAGTATTGTATGAAATTTGATTGTAAATAATCTTGTATGAAATTGGGTGAAACTCCCCTTCACTTCATTGTAGAGATGCAAGCATCTTTCTTAAGGGATTCAGAGGGGGTTTTATTCTTAGTTGGTGTGGGCCCTACTATGTGATGATTTGGCCACAAATTTCTTTAGATGTGACACCTTGCTACATGGAGTAAGAGTCATTTATTTGGGCTTTGATCCACATTTAACTTGCTGCCACTTTGGGGGCTTTTCAAGCTTATCCAATTATCTTAATTGCTTAATTAAACTCCCAATAAAAATCCCTAATTAATCAATCATCCACACAATTAAGAATTATCTAAAATTACTTTAAATACTACTCACTTTTAACATACCTTATACAACTTACTATCATGGTCATATGGTACCTGGTATGGCTGTTTAACCAAATAATTAGATTCTCTGCCAAAGCTATTTTAAGAAGAATACGGGTTTCTGATAACCAAAGAATATGCTAACGATTGTAAGTAAATTCACAAATAGGAAGCAATAAGATGTGTAAAAAGTAAGTATATTGCTATAGCGGTTCGAACGTGTCTTTACAAGTTATATTTTACTCCCTTTTACAAGGAATTTCTTAATATAATATCTACTCTTTTCAGTGATTGCGCATTAATGACTAATAATGGCATTAATGTAACGTTACAATGATTAATCGTAACTGTTGCGTGAAGATTATGTAATGTTAGGCTCATTAATTGAAGACCTCTGAATCTGCCCTTTATCCCGCCTTGATTCTTTCTGACCATGTCTCTTTATCTTCTTGATTAGGTTGAGATTCCCGTATCTGATTACCTCGTGGGTATGCAGTTCCGTTCCTCTTTATCTCGTACCTCTTCATAAAGTTCCGTCTAGTTGTCATGATTTCATTGCTCCACATAGATTGCTGAGTCATCAGATCTATTACACGTGTGAAGCTCATTTTTACCAATACAGATAGCCCCCCTACTTACCATTTATTTATCGATTAGTGTTTGGTAAGTGGATACTCATTTATGGCGGGAATATTTTTCTGCTGCTTCACTCGTACCATTGCATCAGTCTCTGAATGTATGCGTCGTTTATCACTTCCATTTAATGCTCGTGCCATGTGGCATTTCCGGGTTGGTTCTGCAACTATTCAGCGCCTTTTAGGGCTTTTTGCGGCTGCATCAGTCACGAAGTGACAACTTCAATTATGACTGTCACATCACTGTCTTTTCCATTTTTTGACGGTTGCCTTCGAGTATAAATACCTTCTTTTCCTTTATTTATTTTCACGAAAAACTTCTAATCATTCATTCTTTGTTTGTAAATTCTTCGCCTTCGTAAATATGTCTTCTTCTAACCAGCAGTCTAAAAAGGTCATCATTATAGATGAACTGACTCCTTCTTCTGCTCCTACACAGAGTAGGAGAGGCGGTAGGCTTAGGAGCTTAGGTTCTACTCCTTCTAGGGGTTCTCCTTCTTCTCATGTTACTCCCCCATCTTCTTCTAGATCTTCTCTTTCTTTATCTTCTTCAAGGGATAGGGCTTCTAGATCTTCATCAAAGAGTAAAGAACACAATGAACCGCTGCATGAGCCGAGGGTCGATGAGATAGTTCCTGCAAAGTTTTCTTTTTCCAAGGATAGTCAAGCCATGAGTGAGCAGCTTTCTTCAATGTCTTCGCACGAAAGTGCTGATCTTTATCCAACCCAAATAACAGAAGGTTTGGTGTCTCTCGTACGAAGGGATTGTTACTGGAAGCCTGATTTTCCTATTGTCGTTCCCAATGATAACCAAAGAATAACCTCTTACAAGACTGGGTATTCTTATGTTTATACTTATCCTTTCACATTAGGATTCAAGCCTCCCATCGACCCCGTTATCATCTAGTTTTGTCGATTCTTCAAAGTTTGTCTGGGACAAGTCAGTCCTCTTGTTTGGCGAGTTGTCGCGCGCCTTAGGTATTTAGCCAATTTATCTTTCGTACCCTTTACTTTTCATCATCGTATTCACCTCTATTCTCTAATGTTGTTCGGACAAGGAGTGTTTACTCTCGCGGCTAGGAGTAAAAGGGTGTTGTTACCCATGGTAAGCAAAGTTTTTTTTTGTTTTTACTTCTTCCTTTTTTTGAGCTTTATCTGATCCACTTCATTTGTTAGGGTTTCCTGCTCGTGGTATTTCTGTTGCGGTTGTGTCCGCTTCAAGGTTGTCCCTGGCAAAGGCCCAGGAGATCATTGTTGGTTCCTCCTTATCGAAGAGAAAAGCATGTGGGTCCAGGACCTTAGAGGAGGAAGAGGAAGAGGAGGGTTCACTGGTCCACATGTCACGTAGGAGGAGGGTGGTCTCTGACGACGAGTTTGCACCCGTTGTTTATCCTCCTGTGCCTGAATCCAAACTTTCTGCCCCTGAGGATGCAACTCCCTCTCATGTTCGTGAATCCATTGATCTCCTATTCCGTCAAGGTTTTGGTACCATTTCTGATTAAGCCCTCTTGTTTTTTTCTCTCCTCCCGCTCCTAAGGAACTTCCTTCAATTGCTCCCATTGTTGTTTCTGCTCCTATGGTTGTTTCTTCTCCCACTGCTGTTTCTGCTCCTCAGCCTACTCTACCCGTGGCTCCCTTATCCGCCCCCCCCCTTCCGTGCCTTCTGCTGTAGAAGTAGGGTCTTCCAGTATGAGGGAGATGAAGATGAAGCAAGTTATAATAGAAGTTCCAACGATGGGCAGACTCTTGAAAAAGTCAGGCCTGACTGATGTATGGTTAAAGCCATTACTAGGCCCGACTGAAAAGTCTAAGCTGGAAAGCCAAAACTCCCTGACTTGGATGAACGAGATCGTGCACTCGTCCTTAAAGGTAAAACTTGCTCTTCTTTCGAATGTACTTATATATATACTTACCATATCTAATTTTTTTTGTGTGTAGATCAATCTTGTGGGCACAGAGTTAATGAAGAGAGTCATTCAGATGGAGCAAACAGTAAAGGACTTCCAAATTGAGGCTGATAATTGGAGGGAGCAGTACGAGGGTCTACAACTTGACATGGAGGCAGTGGAGGAGGAAAAGTGTACCTTGGAGTAGCAAGTTAGGGTTATGGCAGCAGAACTGGCCATTGAGAAGGCGTCTTCGAACCAGGAAGGTAAGGACAAAAGTGTCCTAAAGTCTTCATTTGCAGAGCAGCTTTCCCGTGCTTCAGAGGAGATCAGGAGCCTGAAGGTTTTATTAGACCAGAAGGAGGTGTACTCTGGTGAACTTGTACAATTGCTCACCCAAACCCAGGAAGACCTCCGTAACTCTTTAGAGAAGGTCCGGTTTCTAGAAAGATCCCTCACTCCTTTACAGGCCTCTCACGATGATCCCATGGCTGAAAGAGATGAGTTAAGAGCTGAAGTTGAATCCTGGGAGAAGGATTATGAAGCTCTTGAAGTCATAGCACCCTTCGATGTTAGCTGGGCTTATCTGAATGCCCGTCTTGACACATTGACGAAAATGGGCCAAGAGGGTTTTGACTTGGAAACCGAAATTGCTAAAACCAGAGAGACGATTGAGAAGTCTCAGAAAAGTCAGAATCTCTCTTCACCTGAGGTTGAGGTCCCTAGTGCTCATGTCTCTCCATCTCAAGTTGCTCCTCCTGCCAGTGAAGACAACCCCCCATCTGAAAAAGTTTAAAGAACTTGGTTCTTTATTTATTTGCAACAATTGGTGGTTACCCCTAGTCCCATCGGGGGTAAATTTGGATCCGTTGTAAGTCCCCAACTGACAACTTAGGGGCAATCGATGCATAAACTAATCCGGCTTAGACTAAGTTGACACTTAGTTTATTTTGACGTAATATATTAATATAAATATTAGCACGACTTTAACTTTCTTCGAGTTTTTGTTTCACTCTTAAGTCTTTGCTTGCTTTCTTTTTGAGGTTTTTGGTTTACCTCTGAGTTTTTGACTTTGCATTAAAGAATGCTTAGATTGTTCGTACCTTTTCGTAATAGGCTCGGTTTATAAAAGAGGGCCCTTTTTTGATCGACACTTAATGAAGAAGATGTCAACTTCATAATGGTGTAAATATACAAAAGAGAGATAGGAATTTCACATGTTTTTCTTTAACAATGTTTTGAAGAATATTTTTGTATTGTTTCGAACTTTCATAACATTTCACATGTGTTTGTGTATTGTCCATAACTCATTTTGTAACTGTGTTTTCTTTTAACAGATTTGATATGAATTTTTACTCGTAACTGTTTTTCTTTTGCAACAGTTTTTTCGAATTGGTACAAGGGAATAACTATTTTTGTTTACAACAGTTTTTTAAATATAAGGGTATTAATTTTTACCCATAACTGTTTTATTGATAATAATTTTTGAACGAATACAAGGGTAATGCTTTTTCATTCGTAACTGTTTTCATTTACAACCGTTTTCTGAATAGGTACAAGGATAATGATCTTTAATCTGTAACTGTTTTCATTTACAACAGTTTTTGAATAAGTAAAAAGATGTGCATTTTTACCCGTAACTAATATTCTGCCTTTAACCTGAACATTCGTTTACATTTACGAATATGTTTTTTGAAATATTCGTTTACATTTACGAATATGCTTTTCGAAGGTTTTGAATCAGGCTTTGTGTTTTTGTCTTTGGCTCTTTGATTTTGCTCGTAGTACTTGACTTGTTGGGAAGATGGATCTTCAGGCTCGAGCTTTGACTTTTTGATAGTCTTCTTTGCTTCTTCTTTGCCTTCCATACTGTGTTGTCCCCCTAAGTGTTTGAGCTTTGAAGAATGAAATCTCGAGCACTTGACTATTCTTTCCTTGTGGTCCTTTTCCTGAAAAGGAAAAACATACGGGACTCAAAGGTATATAGTTTTAGATGATGACTGCTTAACCCTTAAAAATGTCCATCAGAAAGTTGTAACCCTAGATCGGGAATTTAGTTACTTTCTCGTGTCTGTGCATGTCTAATATCATCATCTGGTGATGGGATATCTTTTTGCCTATCATCTAAAAGGGTTAGTATAATTTTAACTGTACAAAAGTAAAATCGAACGTAATGATACCTAACCGGGGGTATTCCTTTTACTCAGAAGTAGTACTTCTTCAAATGAATATCATTCCAACTGGTTGGTAAGATTCTGCCGTCCATAGCCTCCAGCTCATAAGCGCCT
The DNA here is from genome assembly GCA_005239495.1 of Nicotiana undulata. Classification (NCBI taxonomy): domain Eukaryota; kingdom Viridiplantae; phylum Streptophyta; class Magnoliopsida; order Solanales; family Solanaceae; genus Nicotiana; species Nicotiana undulata. Next base: position 65,892 of record ML296219.1, read on the forward strand.
TTTCCAGCGATGTCACGGACTTTGTAAGGTCCTTCCCAATTTGGATTTAGCTTTCCTGCACCAGCTTTCTTCGTTGATTGGAAGACTTTTTTGAGAACGAAGTCCCTAATTTTGAAATATCTGAGGCGAGCTTTTTCGTGTAATATCACTCTATACTTTGTTTTTGGGCTGCCATACGTATTAATGCAGCTTCTCTTCTTTGCTCTAGCAAATCCAGATTTGTCCTCACCTCGTCGTCGTTTGTTTCTTCCGTTGATGTTGTGAGCCTTGTGCTTGGTTCTCCGATCTCCACCGGTAATAAAGCTTCTGAATCGTAAACAAGCGCGAATGGAGTATCTCCCATGGCTGTTTTTGTTGTAGTTCTTTAAGCCCATAATATTGCTGGTAGTTCATCGGGCCAATTTCCCTTGGCTTTTTCCAATCGTTTCTTTAGGTTGTTGACGACGACTTTGTTTGTTGACTTAGCTTGCCTATTAGCCACGGGGTGATATGGTGATGAAGTGATTCGTTTAATTTTCCAACTTTCGAAGAATTCTATGATTTGTGAGCCTATGAATTGTAGGCCATTGTCACATACGATATCCTTCGCTATTCAAAAGAGGCATATTATGTGTCGCCATATGAAGCTTTTCACTTTTTTTTCTTGCACCTGTTTAAAAGTGTTTGCCTCGACCCACTTCGTAAAATAATCAGTTAATACGAGTAAGAACTGTACCTTTCCTTTAGTTGGGGGAAGGGGTCCCACTATGTCCATGCCCCATTTCATGAACGGCCATGGAGATACCACTGGGTGAAGTAACTCTGCTTGTCGATGCATGTTGTTAGCATATCGTTGGCATTTGTCTCATTTAGCTACGAAATTCTCAACCTCTCTTCTTCCATTTTGGGCCAATAGTACCCTGATGTGATTAAGGTTTTAACTAAGGATCTTGCTCCTGCATGGTTTCCGCAATGTCCTTCGTGTACTTCCTTTATTATGTACTCCGTTTGATTGGGTCCGAGGCACTTTGATAAGGGACCTCCAAACATTTTTTGGTACAAGGCATTACGGACTAGGCAGTGCCGTACATCTTTCCGGCGAAGTGCTTGAGCTGCTTTTTTATCTTCTTGTATGGTACCGTTCTGCAAAAAAATTACAATTTCATTTCTCCAATACCAGGTTAAGTTGTTAAATGTTACCTCATTTTTGTCCTGGTCGATTGCTGAATGAAATAGGTGTATGACAATTGCAATGTCTTTATTTGTTACGTCAGTCACTGCTGCGATGTTAGCTAATGCATCCGCTTCTGCATTTTCCTCCCTGGGTATTTGCGTAACTTTCCATGTCTGGAATTGGCTCGCTATGTCTCGAGCCTTTTCTAGATATTGTTGCATCCGAGCCTCTCTAGCATTATAAGTCCCCTGCATCTGGTTCACCTTTAGTTGAGAGTCACTTTTGATCACGATCTGCTCAATTGAGAGTTCTCGTGCCAATTCAAGCCCTGCAATGACAGCTTCATACTCTGCTTCATTGTTAGTTATGGGATAACATTTAATGGATTGTCGTATCTTTTCACCCGTAGGTGATATTAAAACAATTCCCAAACCGGATCCTTTTACATTAGAAGAGCCGTCAGTAAATAAGGTCCATATTCCTGGATTAGCCCCGTTAAAGAGTTGTAACTCTTTTTCTATTTCAGGGATTATGCTAGTATTAAAATCAGCGACGAAATCAGCTAAAATTTGAGACTTTATTGCAGTCCGAGGCTGTATATTATGTCATGTTCGCTTAATTCTATTGCCCACTTAGCTAATCTCGCTTATAACTCTTGTTTATGCAAAATATTTCTCAATGGGTACGAGGTCACAACAGTGATTGGATGACATTGAAAATATGGTCTTAACTTTCTAGCTGCCATGATTAGAGCTAAGGCTAATTTTTTTAGATGAGGATATCTAGTTTCAGCTTCTAGTAAAGACTTGCTTACATAATAAATTGTATATTATTTACCTTTGTCTTCCCTTACCAGTACTGCACTTATGGCAATTTCAGCAACGGCAATATAGACATACGTCCTTTCCCCCTATTTTGTCTTGGACAACAACGAGGTTTTTGATAGATAGGCCTTCAAATCTTTGAGAGCCTGTTGACATTCTTCAGTCCATTCGAACTGATTTTGCTTTTTTAGATCTGAAAAGAATTTAAAACTCTTCTCTGAAGACTTGGAGATAAATCTTTCCAAGGCTGCAATTCTTCCTGTTAGTCTTTGAACTTCTTTTTTGCTCGTAAGTATATTGGGTATTTCATCAATAGCTTTAATCTGAGCGGGGTTTACTTCTATACCCCTATTTGATACAAGGAAACCCAAAAACTTACCCGATTCAACACCAAAGGCGCATTTTTCTGGATTTAGTTTCATGTTATACTTGCGCAAGATTTCGAAGGTGATTGAAAGATGCCGGAAATGATCTTCTGCTTGTGTTGATTTCACAAGCATGTCGTCAATATATACTTCCATTTTTTCCCCTAGATGTTTTTGGAACATCTTGGTCACTAGCCTTTGATACGTGGTTCCAGCATTTTTCAGGCCAAAAGGCATGACTTTCTACCAGTAAGTCCCCCTGCTTCGAATAAAGGAAGTAGTTTCCTCGTCTGAGGGATCCATTTTTATCTGATTATAACTAGAGTTTGCATTTAGAAAGCTTAACAATTCATGACCTGCAGTGTAGTCGATCATTTGATCTATGTGCGGTAATGGAAATGAGTCTTTAGGACATGTTTTATTTAAATCTATGTAATCTACACATAATCTCCATTTACCATTTACGGTATCAGCTAACCAATTAGGATATTTTACCTCGTGTATTGAACCAATTTTCAAATGTTTTTGTACCTCTTCATCAATCACTTGGTTCTTGAATGGTCCTTGATTTCTTTTCTTTTGCTTGACAGGTACGAAGGATGGGTCTTCATTTAGTTTATGAGTCACTATACCTGTTATATCTGAATGGGACCAAGCAAAACAATCTGATTTACCTTTTAAATATTCAATTAACTTACCTCTTCTTGCGGGGCTTAACCTCGTGCCTATATGAACGTTTTGCTCAGGCTCTTGCTCGAATAGTGGGATAGCTTCGATCTCTTCAGTTGTTGTTTTAATATGTTTGTCCTCTTCTGGTTCCTGAATGACATCGGGCCTAGAATCCATGTCCGTGTGTTTTGGCATTGCTTCTGTGGTGATTTAATTCACCTTTTCGTGGCTATATTCTTCCGTACCTATTTGGGTGATTTCCTCATCTTTTGATTCTTTCGGTACCTCTTTATTGTTAGAGTGTACCACAGAATTTATATTCCTTGAGGTCTGTTGATCGCCTCGAATCTGTTGAATTCCCCATTTGGAAGGTAATTTAATTACCTGATGTAGAGTAGATGGTATTTCTTCCATATCATGGATCCATGGTCTCCCCATGATTACGTTGTAAGCCATGTCGGTATCAATGACTTGGAATTTCGTATTTTGGATTACTCCTTCTGCATAGGTACTAAGCTCAATTTCTCCTTTTGTTATGACCGTAGAGTTCTCAAACCCAGATAAGGCTCGTGCTATTGGGATTACTCGATCCTCCATTAGCATTTCTTCCACAACTCTCAACAAAATGATGTTGACTGAGCTACCTGGATCAATCAACACTCTTTTTACGTTAGTCTCATGTATAAGTAAGGATATTACCATTGCGTCGTTATGAGGAAGCAGTAATTCGTTGGTATCTACGTTGTTGAACGATATAATGTCTGCTTCCATGTCTTCACGAATTCGCTTTCCGTGTATAATTGTGAATTTTGTTGTTCTTTTGCAGATGACTCTGTTCACCTGTTCTCCTCCGTGTATCACATTCACTGTTCTCTTTGGAGATGGTGGTTTTGGGGGCTCTTGCATATTCTTCATGCATGCATGTTTACCTTTTTCACTAAACAGTTCTGTTAGATAGCCCTGGTTTAATAATTGTTCTACCTCACCTTGCAATAACCTGCAGTTTGATGTTCTGTGTCCATGATCGTTATGGAATTCGCACCAGAAGTCTGGATTCCTCCTGTTCGGATTTGACCTCATTTCTTTGGGCCATCGAACTTTATCGCCCATGTTTCTCAGTACTGTAATTAATTCAGAAGCACTTACATTGAAGTTATAGTCTCCAATTCTTATATTACCTATATTCCGTTCATCCCTATCCTTTCTGGATCTTGAGGAGGATGAGCTCATATCTCTATTTGACGGTCTATATTCCGGCCGTTGTTTTCAAACATGGAACGATTTTCTCGTCCCGAAGGTCCCATATATGGGTCGTACCTGTTCTCCTCTCTAGTTCGGAGCGTCTAGAACTAGTTGGATCTTCGGCTTTTGATTGAGCAATGATGTCTTCTTCTATTCGTAGCTTGGTGTTGTACCTGTTATATACATCATTCCATGTGGTGGCTGGGAATTCTCTCAAGCTTTCCTTGAGTCTTCTCGTGGCTTCAGAGCTTTTATCATTTAGATTGCGCGCAAACACCATTGCTGCCCAGTTGTCAGGTACCCTTGGTAGCAACATTCTTTCTCGTTGAAATCTGTCTACAAATTCACGAAGCAACTCCGCGTCTCCTTGTTTTATTTTGAATATGTCTTCCATTTTTTTCCGAATTTTTGTGCACCAGAATGTGCTTTTATAAAAGAATCTGGTCTTGCTTCGAGGGACTCATTTGGAGTGCCTCCACTTCCCGAGTTTGCTAATCCAGATTGTGGATTTTCCACCGTTACAGTGTTGTTAGGAGGAGGTGTAGGTGATGCAGCTGGTAGTCCTCTCATTAACCCTTGTAAGGCTTGAGTCACATATTCACCAACCATTTGTTTCACCTGATCTTGTTCTCATGTTTGTTCATTTCCATTCCAATTATTGTTTTGAGTCGTAGATCTCTCTGGGGAATGTTCCCTTGAACCGCGTGGGGATCTTGGAGGTGATGGAACTGAAGTTCCAATCCTCTGTTGGTTGTTGTCGTTGGCTTTCGACATAATTCATAGAATTTTGTTTGAGAAAAAACAGAGATTATCAGATTCCCGGTAACGGAACCAATTTTGTGAAACCCCACGTGTTATTTTTCTCTCTTCTCTTACGTAAAATACGTAACGTGGCGT
>ML296220.1:524-20316 GCA_005239495.1 Nicotiana undulata
TTTGTGAATTGAGACAAAATAAAGATTTTTAATAGGATGAACCTGGTTCATCCATGCTGGTTTACATGACTGACAAGGTACGTTCTCATCTCCATACATGTATTAATTCAAGTACAGTCATACATGAGTAGGACTCTATCCATTTATGGTTCAGTTCAAATTCTCGTACTTACCCAAATAATGAACCAGTTTCAAGAAGTTCCGTCACATTAAATTAGCCTAGTTTTAGGGGGAAAGAAACGGTCTAATCAATGTCAAATCACTGACAGTCCTTAATCGATTAGTATCCTACTTGTGTTAATACTCGTCCGTTATAATCACCCCAGCCACAAGTTATAAATAGGCCATCATTACCCATTGTGAATAAAGCAATAGACGAACCCTGTTCAAGTCACTCAACACTCAAATCTCTACTGCCTTTTGCCCTCTCTTCTTTTTCTCTCAAAAATTTAATACCATGTCGTCTGCTTCATCTGATTCTCAAAATTGTTACTATGATGAAGGAGTATATGAGTCTGATTCTCCACCGGTCTACAAATCTGAATCCTCTGAGACACCTAAAACCCCTGAACACCATGATGCCCCTGAACCCACACCAAACCCTACCCCAGCCCCCAAACCCCATCGTGTCAAGGTTTTTGCACGCAAATTTGTGGCATCAGGTTCACGAGCAAAGTTCTTGGAAGATTTATTACAGGCTAAAAAAGAACCCAAACCAGATTCGTCCAGTGAATCGTTCAAATCAGCACATGAAGACGATGCACCTGGTTTGTCCAGTGCTGAGAAAGGTAATACTTGAGCTACCTCTGTGTTAAATTCTAAAAATAGATTTGTGTTGGTGGGGTCTGTGGTGGATGTGGATGTGCCAAGTAGGCAAAGAAAAACTGGGAAAATTCTTGAGAACGAAGGAGATGCAGGTGTGAGGGGAGGTTGAGGCTATTGCTGATGATGAGGTGTTGGACCTGGTCCAACAAGAAGAGGAGGTTGCTCCAGTGGTGATCAAGACACCCAAGCCCAAAATGGCTAAGACTTCCACAAAGAAGTCAGCATCTGTGTCTGCTACCACCGTGAGTACATCTACGAGGACAAGGTCTAAAGTAAAGTCAAAGAAGAAAGTTCAGATTGTTGAGAAGGATGATGATCCTGAATGGAGTGGAGATGAAGAGAAGGAGGTTGGAGAAGTGTCGACTGACAGAGTTTTCATGTTTGGAAAAAGACATATCTTGAAGGGAAAGTTACTGAAGGATTTGGAGGAGCCAGTTATGAGGTACTTAGTGGATTTTATGGCAGCGCAAGGCTGGAAGGACATGGTCCTTCGCATGGAAGGCAGGCTGGTTAGAAATGAGGTTGTGGAGTTCATGGGGAATGCAACTGTGATTGGAGGAAGAGTTACATCATTGGTCAGGGGAGTTGAAGTATCCTTTGATGCTCAAGAACTAGGAGTCATTCTAGGCATTCCATCTGAGGGCTATGACGAATATACAAGGCAGAGATGGCCTTGCTTGGATGGAATGGCCTCAACACTCAACATCACCAGATTCTTTTGTGACAATGAAGAGGAGCCTGAACCAAGGGATGTGTACAAAAGCGAGATGAAGCCTGAACACAAGCTGTTCTTTGAGTTTGTAATTAAATTTCTGCTGCCCAGACAAGAACGCAGGCACATTGCCAACTACATGGATCTAACGCTCATGGAGTGCCTGTACAGAGGCAAGCAGATCAATTGGCCATCTTTAATCATCCAGCTTTTGGACAGAGTGGTGAATGGCACCAAGGCCCATGCAATTCCTTATGGCTTTATCCTTACTGCAGTTCTGGCTTATTTTGGAGTTCCCACAAAGAAGGCTGAAATGGCTACTGCAAAGGATTTCTTTGGGAAGGACACTTTGTTGTCATGTGATTACACTGTGAGTGCCCCAGCAGATGAACCTGGTTCATCTCGGAAGCAACCAGTGAAAAGCAAGGTCCGTACTCTGGTGCAGGAAAGCGAGCAAAAGGATATGGAGATCCTTCGATTGAATACTCGCTTAGTTGAGGTGGAAGCTGAGCGTGATGCTCTCAAAGCTGAATTAGCCAAGGAGAAGGAGAAAAACGAGGGTGTCTTACACCAAATGTTGTCTCTTCTCCAAACCAAGAATCCAGCCTCTTCTGCACCACCCCAGACTTAGGAATTTCCAGAACTACCCTCTCCTATCTTATCAAGTGCCCAGTTCGGGACAGTGTCAAGTGTCTTTTGTTTCCGTTATTAATTCTGGCTTACTCATGTTTTGGTTGTTTTTTATTGTAATCTGTTTTGGTGTTGATCATCACTGTTAATCAATCAAAGCTTGTTGTTTTAAAAAATGTCTGAATTTCTAATTTAGCTTACATTATTGGTTTCTTGTGTTGATTAATCATGTTTGCACCTGAAGTTGCCTAAATGGGCCATGAGTAAGAATTAATACCTGGTAAGTATCATTTTGCAACTTTTCGATGATGCCAGAAGGGGAAAGATGTGATGTGTTGTTCAAAAATTTTAAAGTAATATTTATAACCTAATGAACCTGGTTCTTGATGATTAATTCTCAAAAATATACAAAGTGTTGGATGTGTATACACGATAAAAGCACAGAGTTTGTCATCATCAAAAAGGGGGAATTTGTTGGCCCATGTCACTGAATGGGTTTTGAAGATTGACAAAAGGTGATAAGTTGAACCAGGTCCATCATAGCATACACATCTGAATGAAGCAGTTGGTACAAGAATCGTACAAGTCTAGGAGATATCAGTGATTGCTAAGTATCAAAGAACTAAGAGAATGTCTCCTAATACGAAAAGGTTGCAAACTGATAGAGATGACAGAAGTTGATTTCAGCTAGGACATAAATAGAGGAAGGAAGTTGAGTTACAATCAAACTCGTTTACCAAGGAAGAGTTGGATCAGAATTGAATCATGGACTCAACAAACGGACTCTATAAATAATCAATGTATTACTGCTGAAAGAAGTGACGCACAAGTACTAAAGTGAATCAAGATCTGAAGCAAAAGTTCCAGAGATATTTTGCAAGCAGAATTGTTGTGCGATACAAAGGCTACAATTCAACTAGAAGAAACAGTTCCATTATTTGTGTATTGAGTCTAGTTGGTTATAGTAGGAGTTTTAATATTGTATCTTATCAGCTTTCATAGAAGCAATTGTAATAGGTACACATTGTTCAAGTTAGAGTTAGCTTGAAATCTGTAGAAATTAGCTAGAGGCTAGTTGATACAAAGAGGATTAGATTAGTCCTAGGATTACAAAAAGAGTTTATGTAAGTCCGTTTTGGCTCAGAATTTTAGTGAAGAGTTTGAGCAAATCCTACTGAGGAGTAGGTCGTGGTTTTTTCACCTTTTGAGCCAGGTGTTTTCCATGTAAAAATCCATGTGTCTTTACTATTACTGCTTCATTATTCCGCAAATAGTAGTAAGTAGTATACTAAGAAGAACCAGGTTCTTCTTATTAGACAGCACTCGAAAATTGGGTACTTCACAATTAACTTGTAATATTGGGTAGTATTGAAGTCTAAAACATCACTCCTGTTGCGGCGTGCAACCCGATCCCACCCGTCCACCCTTATTACTCCTTGTTGTGGCATGTAACCTACTCCCACCAGACAATCACATTTCACCATTTATAATAAGGGTTTCACAATTTAGATCAAAATCCTTCACAATATTTTTATCTCAACTAATGTAAACGGAAAGTTGTACCATTAAGAAACTTCACCAATTATTACTACACAGTGAAACCAACCGGAATGTATCATGAAACACTGACAACCAGCTCAACCATCAATGTACCACAACGAAACTAAGGAAAAATTAATACTTTCAAATGAGTGAAACAATACTTAACAAAAAGAGTGGACAAGAACAAGTAGACATGGAATCATAAATAGTCATGAAACAATTAAGACAGAAATATAATAAATTGGAAACGGGGAAGGGAACATGCTAAACAGATAATTTGGTGGCGCATAGGTACTCGTCACCTCACGTATATGCCACACACATGAATTTTCACATAGCAACTAAGTCGGGGATTCTTAATCCCTCAAGGCAAGGTTAGACCAAACACTTACCTCGATTTCACAAGCAACTCACTACTTTAGCACAACTTTTCCTTTAGAATTTGCCTCCAACCCACTCGTATCTAATCATAATTAGTTTAATATCATTAATTCTTGCTAAAGAAACTAACTTTATTGCAAAATTATGGTTTTCCTATGTTTTCCTCTTAAAAGATAGAAATCGACCTCGGGCCCGCTTGGTCCAAACTCAAGGTTCGGAAAAAAATCCGTTTACCCATTCTCCCTCGAGCCAGGATATACTATTAGTTTCGGAATCCGACCTCAATTCGATGTCTAAATCCCCAAATTTCGAAATTCCTAAGTTCTACCCAAAAATCTCTAATTCTTCCATGAACATTCTAGATTCTAGGTTGAAATCCTGTAAAACGTAGTAAGAGATTGAAAGGAATTAGTTAGAAATCACTTACATATGATTTGGAGAAGTTTGGGTCTTTGGAAAATCACCTATGGAGGCTTGGGGTTTGAAATAATTGAAGAATGTGTGAAAATCCCGTCTAAGTCCCAACTTAACAGCTGCAGATGTCGCAATTACGACTGGAGCTTCGCACTTGCGAAGCTCGCAAATGCGAGAAAGATATTGCAATTGCGAACCCCTTCGCATTTTTGCAACTTTCGCATTTACGATGATGGCCTTCCCAGACCTGTTCACAATTACGATCAAAATTCTCACAATTACCAGGCATGTCACCTTCGCAATTGCGAAGACTGATCTCGCAATTGCGAGATCAGAGGCTTGCACTAGACTCCAGATGCATAAGCTATATTTTCTAAGTTCTAAACACTTCGTAGCCTATCTGAAACTCACCCGATCCCTTGGGGCTCCAAACGAAATATGCACGCAAGTCTAAAATCATACGAACTTGATCGTGCGATCAAATCACAAAGATAACACCTAAAACTACGAATTTCACATCAAAACTCATGATTTTCTCAAGAACACTTCAAATTCACTATTTTCTCAACCACACGTCCGAATCATGTCAAATGAACTCTGATATCCACCAAATTTCACATATAGGACTTAAACATAATAACAAACTTGTATCGGGGTCCGTACCCAAGATACGAGAACGATACCAACGAGTTCAAACATCAATTCATTTCTTTATTTCCTTTAAAATCCAGTATAACACTTTTCTTCAAAAATTAATTTCTAAAGCTACGTGATCGAGGCCCGCCCATACCACTATTAAATGGCAAGGCAAGGTCGATGTAGCTTTTACCCGATAGGATCGGGATCGATATCCACAGTGAGTTATAAAGTTGGAGTCGAGTTTCTATCTGATTTAGTAGTGTTTCTTGTTATTAAATGCTCTTCTAAACATGGTTGGTTTTGTTTCTATACTAGGTTTAAAACTATAGGTAACTATTATCGAACTAGCTACAATGTTTTTGTGGGTTTTTATCAAGTATTTAAAGGCACTAGGGATGCAACTTACTCCTAGGCGAGTAACTAATCGGATCTAAAATCTAGGATAGATTTGTGAATCATGGGCATATGAAATAACCTCATACTAAATTACCCACGCAATACCTCTCGGTAGCTTGGGTGACTTTGCCCGAATTGGCTTTCTCAAGCAATTGGGTGTTTCAACAAAGCAAATGAAATGGATCAAGTCGGGTATCACTATTTCTAGTCTCTACCCTTTAATTTGGGCTATCAATTTCTTGAGCTCACCTCAATTCCTTGTTAACCTATTTTACCTAGACTTGGGTCATCTTTCTCAAGAGTAACCCTAGTCAACAAGGCATGAATTAGTGTTTGAAACAACTAAGTCAGTGAATTAAGCATGAAATAAACTAAAAATCAAACACCCAATCACATATTCATCCTAAAATAGAAGACACATTAGTTACCCACACTATGGTTGGGTCACAAACCTAGCTTATGGGTCTAGCTACTCATTTTCATGGAAGAAATTAAGATAGACGATCAAATTAAAGCCATAAAAGTTGATTACAAGGATAAAATCTAAGAAATATTGTAGAATCTAAGCTAAAATTACTCAAAACGGTAAAAAGGCACTATTCACGAGCTCCCTATAATGTCTGATGACCTAAAAATGAGAAAAAGAAGTATTTATACAAGGCTGAAAAAATTGGACAAAATTACCCCTACGGAGATTCTGCTGGGAGCGAAATTCTAGACATCCCACCGAAATGACTTTCGCGGCCACGAAATAATGAGCGCGGAATTCTCTGAACCTTCATTCCGCTCCCAGCGGAAAACTGAACGCTACAACGGAGTATGAAAGCGCGACACCGGAATTTCACCGCTGACCGCGCTATTGTGAAGGACCCATGTTGGCAACTCTCTGAATTTTGATTTCCGCTCCCAGCGGATTAATGAACGCTACATCGGTCAGGAAAGCAATGGAGCGAATTACTGGTGTGGTCAGCGGTCCCCAAAGGCCCCAAATCACATCTCTCTGAAGTTTGATTAGTGGCAGCGAACAGAATTCCGCTACAGCGTACTAGCTTCCGCTGCAGCGAAATAATAGCACTCTCAGCGCTTTTGCTGGGTTCTTGGGTTGTGCAAGTTTAGCTCCTGTTTGAGTTATCTTTATCTATTCTCTTCAATTTAACTCAAATCCTGCAATTTTAAGCACCTTGCATTAGTTTTCGGCAGTGCCTTAGTGCAATTTTGCCTCAAAACCTAAGATAACGAGAGTAAATAATAGGTAAAAATCCCTAGTTATCAACTCCCCCAAACATAAGTCTTTGCTTGTCCTCAAGAAAACAAGATAACTCCCACCTCTGTAAGAAAAAGAAAACGTATTTCAATTGTTCAAATGTGACTTCATTAAGCTTCAATTGGGACTAACAATTACCCTCAACACAAATGCATTATTGACAACATCATGCAATGACTTTCTTAGTTCACTAGGTCTAATGTGACACCAAAGATTCAAGATTTGACTCAAATACATCAAAGAGCTTCTCTCTCTCACCTAAGTCACTATGGATCCCAGACTCTTTCTCCTATACTCTCCATGACCTCATTTCACCATATAGAATGTACTCCCATAAAAGGGATTATCAAGAAATGCGCTCTTCACTCTCAAAAGAATGCCACAAGTACGACTTTAAGTACCATAGGCTTGCCCCTCATGTAAATCACCACTAATGTAAGTTCACTCAACTTGAGATTCTATAGGGCTTTGACGGGATGTACTGAAGGCTTTTTAGATCAAATTTGGACATGATGAACTACGATAGAACACCTTTCTTTAAGCACTCCATTTTCACATTTTGGCTCATGTTTTTATTGACTCTTTGAGTCATTTTCTATTCCTTGGGGACTTAGAGAGACTCATTGTCGCTCTTTCTTTTACTTGCGGCTCACTTTTCTCCTTTTTCATCATTCCGAGCCTTTTCTACTTTGTTTCATTGGAACCTTTCAACCTCTACTTTTCTTATTGATTTGTTTTGCTTTTCAATCCGTTTATTGGCCTTTCCTTTTTTCGAAAATTCCTTTCATCACTTTGAATTTCCTCGTCTTTCCCCTAAACTTATGATTTTGACCGTCGTTCATCATGAGTGCTCAAGGAAAGAATGGGTTCCAAGAGAGGGTCATTAGAGAACGGATGAAGGTTTGTAACGTGGTTTTTTTTTAACAACTAGGCTTAGGCTAAAAAGGGGTTGAATAAGGATGTTATCTTGGTAGGCGATGGAAGTCTTTAATTGCAACAAGGAATCAAGGAGAGCCTATAGTCCCTTCACAAGTCGAGCTAACTTAAGATTTCACCTAGAAAAACACTTGGGCCAAGTTCTACACTTTTAGGCTCGACACTCGGGATAAGCAATTCAAACCTCAGGATCGTTAAAGAGCATAGAGTCTAGGGCCCACAACAACCTCGGTTTAGATTGAGGACTCACATATGGCTATCAACATCACCTGATGACAGTTTTAGTCAACTCAAGACTCTAAGGTCACAATTAGAACTAGACTCATCTGTTACTTGTCTCCAACCATAAGGTCAAAGGTAAGTATGTTGGTGCCAAGTGAAGCTTATTCGAGTCACATTTATTCAATACTATCAAAACAAAGGAAAAACAAAAACAAAAACAAAAAAACAGACTCAATCCCTTAAGAAGGTCGTCACACCGTCCGTCGTAGGGAAGAGACACCCGGTTCACATAATCTCCACCCTTGGAAAGAATCGTGGCCTTAAGAAAACCAAGGGCTTATTGCTTACGAAAAAGTAAAGAATAAGCTATAAATTCAAAAAGAAGCTACTAAACGAAATACGAAGCTAGACTATAAAGGAAAATACTAAAGAAGTTATAAAGTAAAAATACGAAAAGTAAAAGAAATGAATATGTACAATAGGGGATTAAGACGAATATACATCAAAAGGGGAATGAATATATACATGAGAAAGGAAACTTAATGTATACATACCAAAGGTAAAACAAACCAAAAGTACTGAAATGCAAATAAATAAAAAGAAAAATACTATCAGAAGTTATTACAACCCAAAATATGTCAAAATGTCTGAATCACCAAAAGAGGCCGCCCCCTCCAATAAAGATCAGCATTGTCCTCAATGCTAAATGAAAAAATATAGAAAAGCGAAAAGGTGAGAGAGTAAGAGAAAACTACCTGGGATGCCTCAATCTGCATGAGGTTTGGGTCAGGTGTGGAAGAAGGCTCAGTGGCAGCGGCTAGAGTAGGGTCATGTGGCTGTGAAGAGGCCTCTCCCGCTGGATCCTCGAGTTGGATCTCCATGTCATCAGTCTGCGGAATAACTCTTGTGAACAACTAATTTTTTACCACACCCAAATTCTATAATATCTTGATGTAAATATTTCTTTTAGGTCTAATCTTAATATTTTAAATTTTTATCTTACACTTAATAGGTTTTGTTTAAGAAAATTAAAAACTACAAAAAATATTCACATTCTTAGAATATAAGATTTGTTCCTATGTTTAAATAGAAGAATATATATATATATATATATATATATATATATATATAATACTAAAAAAAATTAATAATAATAATAATAATAATAATAATAACACCCAACTTCCTCACTTTCCCACATCACCCAACCTTATTACCCACTCCCTCACATATTCCCCCATATATTTATCCCATATTGCCATTTTCCCTCATATCCCCTACTAAACCCATGATCTTCTCCTCACTTCACAAAAAAAAAAAAAAAAAAAAAAAAAAAAAAAAAAAAAAAAAAAAGACTAGTTTCTAATTACTAAGGGAAAGAAGAGAAAGGAACATAAACGGAAAGCAAAAGAAAAGAACGAAACAAAGAGAAACAAAAAGGAAACCACTGTCAGCAGCAAAACTGCGTAGGAAGGATCAAGAAAAAAAAAACTTTTTTTGAAAGAGACGAAGGTTCGATTTCGAGTTCCGGGTCCGGGTTACGTTTTGCTTTCTTCATCCGTTTCCTTGTAATTGTTGGGTCTTTATTTATATTCTTGAAAGCTTCTGCAAAGGTCCATATCCTCTATCATTGTTTCTTCAGTCTTTCAATTTGTATGTATTTTATGTGTTCATAATGTTTAACGTGATATTTATCTTATTCCACATTATTTTTATTGTTTCGTTATCTCCTTAATTTCTTTTTACTCGTTTTGATGCCATAGATAGAGCTAAGTAACTTATCGTTAGTTGAATACTCATTTGCTGCTAAAGTTAAAAATTAATTATAGGAAGTATTTTATCATACAACACTAAGTATTGATTATTTTATCTTCAGTTAGTATATAATGGTTTTCACTAGTGTTCATATAGCTTGTTAAATAAAATGAGAATGTCATTCTTAAAGTTTGGTTAAGGTATTGATAAGGTATCTCGTACCTACTGTTTTATTTAATTTTCTTTTAGAAGTTGAAATGGTCCTTTAGCTGTATTTGTGAAGAAAAAGATTCACAGTTTTGCTCATTTCTTTCTATTCTCTTAACATGGATATATATATATATATATCTCCATTAGTCCTCAAAAATTGTCACTTTTGCATCGTAAAAAAAATAATAAAACCGATTTACCTTCAATGTAGAAATCTATATAAAATTTCGCATAGTTTGAAGTACTCTAATTAGTAGGTATGTGAGTTGAATATCCTCATAGTATAACAGATTAAATATTCTGTATGTGTTTTAATTTTAATATGATTTAGCTAGTTCATTTTACTTCTTTGCTTAATTATTACTTTTAAATCTTTAGAAAGTAACTAGCAACAGTAGCATATTAAGTAATTTAATGTACTTTTAAAATTTGCAAAAGATCATTGAACTTTAGTTAGCTCTTAATTTTTAGCAAGTTTAGATTTGAATTAATAAAGAATGAAAGATTTAGCTTAAACCGGTGAGAAATTAAGTATGCAAAGGATTGGTCTTGTGAAATAACTTCGGCTTAATAATCAAGTCTTGCACTCTAAAGCAATTAATTAGCTAACTAACTCAAACTCTTTTAATAGCCAATAACTCAAGAGTGGTAAAAAATAATTATGAGAAAGCGAGATGAGTTACGAATTAACTCAAGACTCATAACGATAAGTAGAACAAAAGCACATAAATAAATATCTCAGATACGAAAGAGACAACTGAATGAAATATTTTAAAATGCTAGAAATGTTTTAGATATATTTAAATATTAGCCCATATTTTCATACCTGAACATTGGGTTGATATGCTTAAATAATAAAAGGATCATGTGCGCATTCCGCGTCTCGATGCATTTAGATTTAAAATAATTATGTTACAACCATGTGTACATTCCGTATCTTGGTTTAACATTTAATTTCAAAGAAGAATACCTTGTGTGCGTACCGCATCTAGGTGAACACATAAAAAAAATATAATAATTGATTAAGCGGTAATAAATAAGTCATAATCAATAAAATACAAGAATAGCAAAAAAATTGATTTAAGCCTTACATGAGTCAATAAGGCGATCGTGCTAGAACCACGGGACTCGAGGGGTGCCTTATACCTTCCCCTCGGTCAAGAGAATTCCTTACTCAGTCTTCTGTTTTCGTAGACCATGAATTAGGAGTCAAATTTTTCTTTTGATAAGGGATTCAATAAAAGGTGACTTGAAACACCAAAACTCAATTCCAAGTGGTGACTCTACATAATAAATAATCCCTTTTCGAAATGTCACTTTAGTTGGAAAAACTCTTCTTCACCAACCTAGTAATAGGGTTGCGGACATAAAAGAGGTGTGACAACTCATCTTCGAACTGGGGTTGAGGTAATCTCCTGCTCCTGAACCTATGTTGTCTGACCTGCAGGTGCGGGCTCTTCTATCAAAAGATCAAGGGGGATGTCCCCCGCAGCTGTGAGCTTTGCTACCTCCTTCTTCAGATCATCTTGAGTCTTCTGCATCTCCCCCTTACTCTTCATTTCATCTTGACTCTTCTTCATTTTCTTCATAGTTTTTCCCAAAGAATGAATCTCCTTCCCACGCTTGTCCAGGATCTCCATAATCTTCTTCTGGTTATCAACCAGGCTCCTCAAGGTCTCATCCAGTGTTGGAGGCAACTGAATTTGTGTTGGAGCTGACTGAGCTGCAACGGTAGTAGAAAGATCAGTGAGCTTAGAAGAAGCTACCTGCAGCCAGTTGTTGATACCAGGTAGTGTATGAGACACCCTCAATGCAGTCTGAGGGTAAGTGGAAGAGGTGGGCACTGAGACTGGAATGGCAATGGAAGGACCAGAGGATGACTTCGGGATGGCAGCAACAGTGGGCTCCTCAGCAGCAGTGGAAGGATCAGCGGAAGTAGAAGTCCCATGAGCAGTAGAGGTGGTGGCTTTTCCTTTGATTTTGGGGTTGTCTGGGCCCTTCAAGCTATACCAGGAGAATGGTGTCTTTGGCTTAACCGTCACATCAAAGTCCCTTCCCTAAACTCCCATGTCCTGAAAGTACATAGTGAGGAAGTTGGGGAAGGGGTAAGAGCTCTCATTCTTCTGGATTATCCTGTAAATAACTTGTGCCATGATATTCCCGACGTTGATCTGGATGCCATCCATAATTGCTCCCACGATAAGAGCACGTGAGAGGGGCATGTCACTGTCGTGCAAGATGGGATCTATCCGGCTACACACATATGTCACCCAACCTTTAGCCTCAAAGCTTAGTGTGTTCCTGAAAATAGTGGCCCCTGGGGTCAACCATGTCGGAGTAGTCCGGGGGATAGCAATAACAGAAGCCAGCCATGGACGAGCCAAATCCCCCAAATCTACTTTCTCTTGGTAGTGAGTCCCCTCCTCATTATCAAAACCAGCATAGTTGTTGAGTGCATCTCCATTGAACAGAATCTTCTTATTTCGAACCTTGGTAAGATATGTGTCCTTTTTTATGTGGGATACATTGGCATAGAATTCCTTCACTACATATTCATTGGCATCCTGGACACTGGTGGTGAAGAATTTCCACCCCACCCTTTCATTAAATTGTCTTTTGACATTCGGGTTGTGGGGTAGAAGGTCTCTCTCAACGAATGGCCTCTCTGGAATAAGTGACCTCTGAGGCCACAACTCTCTGAACTCGTGGTAGGCTGGTTCAGATACAAACTGATCCTTCCACACTGTTAGATCCCTTGTCCGGAGTAGCCCTCCTGCCTGTGCTCGGGTGTCACCACCCCTGCCATCATCAGGTGTATCATCAGAACTATCAAGGTTGATTGAGGCAGGTGCGGTGGAATGCGTTGCTGCACCGGTGTCTTGAGGGGGTGAGGAGTCACTAGATAGACCCAAGTTGTCAGAAGAAGATGTTGCAGTAGGCTCGTTGACAAGACGCCTAGGTTGGGACAAAGCCTCTGCCATGGTTCCACCACTGTTTCCCTCTGAAGCCTCCCGTGAGGGGACATACACTGGATTCTGATGGGTCGGGAGTAGGCCTCCTGAGTGTTTCCTTCTTGCCTATAACCTTTGTCGGGCCTAGGGGTGCTACCTGTTGTTTTTATCCCTACCTCGACCCCTAGAAGAATCACCCCTTCCGGGCTGCTTGTCTGAGACACCTCGTGATCTAACCATTGTCTGCAAATATGTTAATAAAGGTCGTTAGAACATGGTATACAAGTACCCAATACAAAGCACAGGGTTGGAAGTTGCAGAGAATCAGAACAATGTCCTCAAACAAATCCGTTGTCAGCGGAAAAGTAACCGCTGCAGCTCGATGGCCACTGGTGTCAGCGGAAAAATGGCCGCTGCAACGAAAGTGGGGGAATCAGACTACCCCCTACTCTGAAGTTTCAAACAGCTGTCCACGGAAAAGTGTCCACTGCAGCAAAAAGCCAATCACTGTCAGCAGATTTTTGGCCGCTGCAATGGAATTTTATCATTCAAGAAGTTGGTCTCAGATTATTCCGCTGTCAGCGTATTTTTGGTCTGCTACAGCGAAATTCAAAATTGAAGCGCACTGACAGTTACTTTTCAAAACTAGGGTTTTAACAATCTCACAAAATCGGACTTGAAGTACACAAAATTGAGAACCCTATATCTTATTAGGCAACAAGAAATCACTACCCAGTAGTTATTACCCACTTGGTGACACATGTTTAAGAATTAGGTCTCTAATAACTTCAATTTAGAAAAGAAAATTAAGAAGACCAAACAAAAAGATGAAAAAACTATAACTAAAATTAAAGATTATGAACATATCACTGTTAGATGATGATGTAGGATGTTAATTTGTGAGAAGAGTAAAGCTTAGATGCATAGTGAAGGAGATGAACAGTAATAAAGTTGCTTTTGGGATGCAGATGAGTGAAAAGGGTAAAAGAAGGGGGCCACTCTATATTTATACTTGGAAACTAGGACCCCACCGACTTACAAGCGCGGCAGCGGAATTTTATCGTTGACCGCGCTTTTTCATTGTTGAAGAGTTGGGCTTGCAAGATATCCGATGTCAGCGGAATTTTGACCGTTGCAGTGAAATCTAACCGTTGTAGCAAAATTTTGTCCGCTGCAGCGCACTCAAACTTCAGAGAGTCTATTTTTTTTGTCGTTCCCAGTCCGCATCTGTGGATCATTTATGCTGCAGTGAAATTGGAACCAATGACCGCGAAATTGTGATCGCGAGAGCGGTTTTGTACCACTTAGCCTATTTTCGGAATAGCTCTTGCACTGCATCCACAAAATCCTACACCAACTTCACAAACAGGTTAGTTCAAGAAAATCTAATCTAAGAAGAAGAAACAAAAAGAAAGTAAAACACTTGGGTTGCCTCCCAAGAAGCGCCTAATTTAAAGTCGCGGCACGACGCAAGTTACCATGATAAAGTGAGCTTCAACAAAGCCACCACGTGGCTATCCTCAAATTTCCCCAAGTAGTGTTTGACCCGATGCCCATTCACACGAAATATTTCACCATTCTTGTTCTTTAGATCGAGGGCACCAAAGGGTATAACCAACACCACCTCGAATGGACCACTCCACTTTGATTTGAGTTTGCCCCGAAAGAGACGAAGCCTTGAGTTGAAGAGTAATACCGAGTCGCCCACTTTTAATTCCCAATTCTTAGCATACTTGTCGAGCAAATACTTTATTTTCTCCTAATACAAAGAAGAGATTGCATAGGCATGGACTCTAAACTCATCAAACTCATTAAGGTGATCAACACGAAGATTTGCAGCAGTGTCCCAACCCAAATTCAACTTCTTCAAAGTCCAAAGTGCCTTGTGCTCCAACTCGACCGGGAGAAGACATGCTTTACCATACACCAATCGGTACGGGGACATACCAACCGGGTTCTTGAAGGTAGTCCTATATGCCCAAAGTGCATCATCAAGCTTTCTTGACCAATCGGTCCTATTTGCATTCACGTGCTTGGACAAATGTTCTTGATTTCCCGATTTGAGACTTCAACTTTCCCACTAGCTTGAGGATGGTAAGGAGTGGACACTTTGTGATTTACCCCATACTTAGCAAGCAACGTATCAAAAGCCCGATTACAAAATTGAGATCCCCCGTCACCTATGATAGCTCGGGGTATCCCAAATCGTGTGAATATATTTTTCTTGAGAAAACCAACTACACTTCGGGCTTCATTATTGGGAAAAGCCACGGCCTCGACCCATTTTGAAACATAATCCAAAGCCACGAGAATGTAGGTATTACCACACGGGCTGACAAAAAGGCCATGAAGTTAAGCCCCACACATCAAATATATCAACCTCAAGGATCGTTGTGAGAAGCATTTCATGCTTCTTTGATATGTCGCCCGCTCTTTGACATTCGTCACACCTCTTCACCAATTCACTTGCATCCTTGTATAAAGTAGGACAATAAAACCCGCAACTCAGAACTTTTGAAGTTGTCCTTGCCCCACCGTGATGACCACCGTAGGGCGAGGAGCGGCAAGAATCTAGAATGGTCATTTGCTCTTCCTCGGGGACACACCGGCGAATGACCCCATCATTGCAAATTTTGAACAAGTACGGCTCATCCCAATAATAATCCAAGTTGTCCTATCTAAGCTTTTCCTTTGGTTAGAAGAAAGCTCACACGGGACAACACCGGTAACAAGAAAGTTGGTAATGTCCGCAAACCAAGGCATGTCTTGCATAGAGAATGAGAGAAGCTGCTCATCCGAAAAGACATCATTGATCTCAAGGCCACCTTGGGGCCTTCCTTGCTCCTCCAACCGGGACAAATGATCGGCAACTTGATTTTCCGTCCCTTTTCTATCAACAATCTCTAGATCAAATTCCTGGAGAAACAAGACCCTCCTCATAAGCCTAGCTTTTGAATCCTTCTTCGTCATCAAGTACCGGAGCACCGCATGATCGGTGTGCACAATCACCTTGGCGCCCATGAGGTAGGGCCTAAATTGTTTCATAGAAAATACAATAGCCAACAACTCCTTTTCTGTGACGGTATAGTTAACTTGAGTGTCGTTCATGATTTTGCTTGCATAATATACGGGATGAAAAATTTTGTTCACCCGTTGGCCCAAGACCGCTCCCACCGCCACGTCACTTGAGTCACACATGAGCTCGAAGAGAGAGCTCTAATTTGGTGTGGTGATTATTGGAGTGGTAGTTAACTTGTACTTCAACAACTCAAATTCTTTCATTCATTCCTCATTGAAATCAAACTTGGCGTCCTTCTCCAATAGCTTGCATAGGGGATTAACCACTTTTGAAAAATCTTTAATGAATCTCCGGTAAAATCCCGCATGCCCAAAGCAACTACGGACCCTTCACGGAAGTTGGAGGAGGCAACTTGGAGATAACCTCGATCTTGTCTTTATCCACTTCAATGCCATCTCTTGAGATTTTATGGCCGAGGACTATGCCCTCCTCGACTATAAAATGGCATTTTTCCCAATTCAATACAAGCTTGTATTCTTCACACCGGGCGAGAACTTTATCAATTTATTGCAAACACTCCTCAAATGAGTCCCCGACCACGCTGAAGTCATCCATGAACACCTCCAAGAAATCTTCTACCATATCCGTGTAAATTGTCATCATGCACCGCTGGAATGTGGAGTGTGCATTGCACAAACCGAATGGCATCCTTGAGAAAGGAAATGTCCCATAGGGACGGGTGAAGGTTGTATTTTCCTGATCTTACGGGGCTATAAGTATCTGATTGTAGCCTGAATACCCGTCCAAGAAACAATAGAAAGCCCTCCCAGCAAGCCTATCAAGCATCTAGTCCAAAAATGGCAAAGAAAAGTGATCCTTTCGGGTCAACTTGTTCAGTTTTTTGTAATCCATACAAACCCTCCAACCAGTCACGGTTCGAGTGGGAATCAGCTCATTCTTTTCATTCTTCACCACTGTCATGCCACCTTTTTCCAAAACACATTAAACTGGTGAAGTCCAAGTACTGTCAGAGATTGGGTAAATAACTCCAGCATCGATCCAATTGATTATATCCTTTTTGACCACCTCCTGCATTGCCTCATTCAACCTCCATTGATGTTCTAAGGAGGGCTTTGCATCATCTTCAAGAATTATTTTGTGCATGCAGAAGGCGGGGCTTATGCCCCGAATATCAGCTAGAGTCCAACCTATTGCCTTCTTCCTCCGTTAGAGCACTTCAAGTGTGGAATATACCTGCAATTGGGTTAGGCAAGAAGAAAGTATAACAGGCAAAGTAGACGCAGGGCCCAAGAACTAATACCTGAGGTGTGGTGGAAGAGGCTTTAGCTCCTTGGTTGGTGGCTCCTCGATTGAGGGCTTTGTCGGTAGAGCCTTCCGATTTTGAAAATCCAAAGATAGCTTGCGGGGTCCATAAGAATAAGAACACATGCCTTGCAATGCATTAGTACACTCAACCAAGCCATCCGTCACCACATCTTCATGATTCAATAAGACCGCTTCCATGGGATCCTCCACGTTGATCATTGAGCTTGTGTCATCAATTATTACCTCGACAACTAGATCCACAAAAGAGAACACCTCGGTACTATTTGGTTGTCGCATTGATGTGCAAATGTGAAAACGACCTTTTCATCGTCCACCGGAAGGTGAGCTCACCGGCCTCCACATCTACCAAGGCATTCCCCGTTTCTAGTAAAGGTCTTCCCAAAATAATTGGCACATCATAATCAACCTCACAATCCAATATCAAAAAATCCGCTGACAAGATGAATTTGTCGACCCGCACCAAAACATCGTCAATGATACCCAAGGGTCGCTTCATAGTTTGATCCGCCATTTGAAGTCGCATAGAAATTTCTCTAGATTGTCCATTCCCAAGGTTTAAAAGGCATCAAATTAATACTAGCACCCAATTCACATAATGCATTGGCAAAGTCCGCACTACCAATAGTGCAAGGGATAGTGAATGCTCCGGGTTCCTCTAGTTTGGGTGCCACTGAGTGAACAATTGCACTCACTTGTTGGGTCATCTTGATTGTCTCGCACTCCATAGATATCTTCTTTGTGACCAAGTCTTTCATAAACTTGGCATACCCGGGCATTGTTTCAAGAGCCTCAACTAATGGTACGTTAATAGACAAACTCTTCATCATATCTATGAACTTCTTGAACTGATTCTCAGTCTTATGCTTAGACAATCTTTGATGATAGGGAGGAGGAGTCCTAGGCAATGGAGCCTTGGCTTTTGGCACAGCCGACTGGGGTATGTCAATTACGTGTTCCCTAGATGGGTTCACGTCATTTTGTGTTTCCCCCTCATTATCATTGATGTCAATCCTCACTTCACCATCTATCGGCTCTCCAATCACATGTTCAACCTCAATATGAACCTCATCATGTTGCAAGGCATCATCATCACTAACAACCCTCTTTTTCTTTGAAGAACTAGCCTCGCCACCTCGACCACTCCTTGTGGTCACCGCCATTGCATGTCCGATATTGTTGTTGTTGTTCTCACCCTTAGGGTTCACCACTGTGTCACTAGGTAGTTCCCTCTTCGGGCAAGTGTTCAAAGCTTATGAGATTTGTACCATTTGGACCTCAAGATTGTGGATTGAGGTATTGTGGGAGGCGATTTGAGCATCCGAATCCGCATTCCGTTCAATCATTTGTTTAAACATTTGCTCGATACGGCCCATATATGTGATGACCCAAAAGGTCATCCTAAGTAATCCTAGCTACATCTGTGTTCTGAGGCCCCGAAAGCCTCCGTTAATCTCACCTCGATATGCGTGCGCATCCCGAGCGTGTAGTTGGGAAGCCTTTATATTGAAATTGGATGAAAAATAGAATTTATGATAATTAAATGAATAAAGTTGACTTTGGTCAACATTTTTGGTAAACGGACCCGGACCCGTGATGTGACGGTCCCGGAGGGTCCGTAGGAAAATATGGAACTTGGGTGTATGCCCGGAATTGAATTCTGAGGACCCAAGCCCGAGAAATGAATTTTTAAAGGAAATTGTTTTCTGGAAATAATAAAGGAATTTGAAAATGAATTATTAAGTGAAAACCGTATTACCGGACCCGTATTAAGGTTCCGGAGCCCGGAACAGGTTTATTATATGTTATTTGTCTTATCTGTGAAATTTGGTGTGAAACGGACTTGAAACGACGTGATTCGGATTAAAAATGGGAAATTTAGAAGTTTATGAAGTTTGAGAAAATTCTAAGAGTTGTGAGGTTTGATTCGATGTTCTTGATGATATTTTGGTGATTTAAATGCTTGAATAAGTTCGTAAGATGTTTTGGGAGTCGTGTGTGTTTTTGGTTTTGAGACCCGAGGGCACGGGTGAGTTTCGGGTAGCTAACGGGGTGTTAAAGAGTCAAAAATCTGGTGTGATGTTGCAGGTTTCTGGTGTCTGGTGTTTTCTTCTCTGCGATCGTAGCCCTTGCTCCGCGATCGCAGAGGTCTGTCCAGGTCCCTTCTGCGATCGCATTCCTTTGACCCGCGATCGCAGTGTGTGACGTCCCAGTGTTCCGCGATCGCAAACCTCTTCCTGCGATTGCATAGGGTCAGCTAAGCTATGCTCCGCGATGCTGACTCCTCCTCTGCGATCGCAGTGAGTTAGGACCAGACTCTCCGCGATCGCAGCCCTGTTCTTGCGATCGCGATGAAGAAAATCGCCCAGTTAATTCCTTAAGTCAAAAACAGAATACTATTACGGGATTATCACTTTTTCACCATCTTCTTCCACTCCAAGACACCATAGGCGATCCTCAAGCGAGTTTTCTTCCATAGCCACTTGGGTAAGTGATCCTAACTCTAATCTCTACCATTTTCCTTCATCAATCACTAGAATCTAGGGCTAAAA